>PNEQ01083193.1:0-13091 GCA_003012365.1 Medauroidea extradentata | reverse complement strand
AATATTCAGTTTAATTGGTTAGTGTTTATTTACAAACGACGGCCTCAGTGAGAAAAAATCAATACCTTAAATATTCAGTTTAATTGGTTAGTGTTTATTTACAAACGACGGCCTCAGTGAGAAAAAATCAATACCTTAAATATTCAGTTTAATTGGTTAGTGTTTATTTACAAACGACGGCCTCAGTGAGAAAAAATCATAGATGTATATTTGTATGGCCTAGTGTAAACATTACATGGAAGTATATATTACTCTTATAAAAAATAGCTCAACCAGTTTTCCCGTAGTGGCATTCCAAAATCCAAATTTGCATGTTTATACTTAATGAACGCCGTGTTAACAAATAAACATAATGAAATGATTTACATTGAAATTTCAAGATAGGCTACGGCTTGAAGTATAAAAAACCGTTCATTGGCTGTTCGCTGGCACAGTGATACCACATTAGCGAGCCTGCGTGTAGTTGCTTCACTATTATTGCATTATTTCCCAGGCCGCTCTGTACGAGGTGTCGAATAAGTCTAAAGCCAATGGACGACCTGAAATGAGGCGGAGTTTCAGTTTGGTGTGGGATACAATTCCTACACGCTAAAAAATAGTTTGTAAATTTACCAGACGTGCGTATAGGAGCGCTAAGAAAGTAGGTATGGTAGAATAGTTTCCCAGTCATCCATGGTAGCACTCTTAAACCTAATTATAAAACAGTAAAATGCTTACTAATGTTACCAGACTTGTATTGTAACATTTGTAAACGTTTGCATATTTACAAGACGGAAGCATGGTAACTGTCCCATACTGCGTCTAGGATAGTAACTTCGTAAACATTTGAGGAAGTTTTTTACAGTGTACCTCCAAGGATACTGCAAGCAAACATAACCTTCATACAGGTGTTTGGCTTCACATGTTCAGGATGACATGTATGCAAAGAAAATTGATCATTTGTTTTGAATTTGTCGTTTTTTCAGGTAAACGTTGATCTCATGCATTTGTGTAGATAAACCACGAAATGAAACTAATACTTTTTACTATTACGTGCAATTCTTTGAGTGCACAAAATTTTTGATTTCTGTTATCACCAACTAATAAACCAGCATGTTTGTAAACAAGATCTGTTTCCCACAGTACTTCCCCCTGTGGCGTGACGTCAGAGGGCGTGTACCTCAAGTCGTCCATTGTGAAAGTGATACGAACATAAAGTTGTTTGAATTCTACCTTGTGCCCAAAAGCAAGCGCAAATTTTCCCGGTTCCTAGTTATGAGTGACTAAACAAAAACTATGGGACTTTTTTTTGTTAGGAGAAATGACATGTTATCCGTTGTGTAAAAGTTGAACAGTATTTGGCACAAATCTAAAATAAATGGTTCTTACGGTACCAATACCCTCAACGCCAGGTTTCCCTGACTCTACTGTTGTTACGATAACTATTTTTTTTTTTCAAGCTTAAGCAAGAGCAGATATCACAAATGTTATGGGCGCTTTTATTTACAATATTTTTTTCCTTGCCGGGATAGCTAGTTTCTTTTCCAGAATAAGAAATCATATGGTTTCTACTAATACGTCAATTAACATAAATTTTGTTAGTCACATAGGCTAATTAGCTAATACCATACTATTTAACGTCTTGCAATAATTAGCCAGCGTCGTGGAAATCATTTTAAACAAAACTGCCAAACAGAGTTTTTTATACCTGTTCTCGTTTAAGTTCAAAAATAATAATTAATGCAATGACAGTAGAAATAAGTGAGGATGACCTTAAGGGGGCTCCCTATGTAGGCCGCGATTGTGTGTGTGAGACAGGAGCTGTAAAGATGATGTTGACAGACGTATGTAATGTATTATCGCCTCTCCGCGCAAGCCACTCAGCTGGCGTGCAGTACTTTACTATTATCCTTTTATCTATGGGACTTTCAGCGGTGACGGCATTATTTTATTTATGAGCAGCATAGTTCAAAGTCTAACACTTGTTTATATAGTTGTGTTTTTAGAAACCGGTTGTTATTTTCCCAGATACGGCAGTCTGGAAAATCCATTTTTGGCCATTTTCAGGGACCCGAAAATAATGTTTCTAACAAAAGGGCCGAATTTGTAAAACTATATCGACATTGGTTGAAGTGTGTGTTCTTTTCGTAGATATACAAATGTAACGTGTGTTAAATAGTTTCTTCAAAAATAATATTGCAGTAACGTTTTTAACCCTTAAGTCCCTATACTTTCTCACGCCTGGGCTCCAAGGAAGCCGATCCCTTAAATGTACATTTGAACCATAACAACACACACACACTTGAGCGTGCAGTTGCGATAACACACGTGCAGCCAGGCCCTAGGTAGTTAGAGGCGCGTGAACACCCGTCCCGCGACGCTAAGGTCGGCCAAGTTGACCCTTATCGCGGATGCTGCAGTCTTCCCCGTAGAGACGTGATCTCCCGACAAGTGCTATAGACGTGGCGCATGCACGCGACCCCTGACACTGCAGGCAACCAGGAGAACACACTCTCTACGTGGCAGTAGCACCAAGCACGAAGCTATACAGAAGCCAAGGAGCGTGGCTGCGCATTTAAGGCTCGGTTTCAGTCGCCATATTGAATTTTATTATTTTTCACTTTTTTTTTTTTTTTTTTTTTTTTTGGAATTCTGATTATACCTCAAATTCTATTCACATTTCGCTACAGTACAGACCTTGCAGTTTAGCCGTTAACTTATAATAACGCCGCAATTTGTCGGGTAAATTATGAATATAAAAAAATTTACCCGACAAATTGCGGCGTAATTATAAGTTAGCAGCTAATTCGCAAAGTCTGTACTGTAGCGAAATGTAAATATAATTTTAGGTATAATTACATATTTAACAATTTTCTTCTCAGAATTCCAAAAAAGTGAAAAATAATAAAATTCAATATGGCGACTGACACCGAGCCTTAACAAGCCCCGCGCCCGCATCAACGATGTTGTAGCGTCCTTTTCTTATCTCTCGACACTATTACGTCATTTATACAGAAACAGAAGACATACTCTTCAAATTATGCTTTTATGTTACCGACAGAAATAATTCGCATGTTCAATGACCTGCAGACCAGACATCAAGAATACAAGGGCATTCAAACAGATAACAGGAGAACTAAATTGCTTTGTTCACAGAACCCGCTACCAATTCAACAGCTAAAATACGCCTAATATTACTGTGACACCACACGTCTGTGATTTGCGGGTAAACTCTAATAAAATTTTGTAAAATTTACAACGATTTTCTTTACAAAGATTTTCCTTGTGAAATCATTAGTTTATAAAGTTACAACTGTAAACTTTGTAATACTGCAAAGGAATTCTTTGTACTCATATACCGACAGTTCCTGCACTGTAATTTGTAATTTTTTTTTTTTGTAAAATATCACAAGCACTTCTTTGCAGTTGTACAAATTTTTGTAAACGTTGAAACATGTTCGTTGTAAACTTATTAGTTTATAACAATAAAAGGAATTTGTTTGCAATATAAAACTTAGAAAAAAAGGGTAGTCTACCAAAATCACAGATTCGCCGGAAATTACTTATGCAAAGATCACAACCTCTGAAAAGAATTTTTCTGGAATGAAGACATAAAGTGAATGTATATATTAATTGCATCCATTAAAAAAATTTTTCCTGAACTGTACATTGAATTTATAAAAAAAAAATAATAACTAAGCAGCATGGAACTCACAGTGGTCTAGGGGTAAAATGCGTTAAAGCCACGCGTGAGGAGAGTGGATCGAAACTTAACACCGCCAATTATTTTTTTTTTTCAAATTAATTTTATGTAACCTTCCTTTATTCAAAAGTTATTTGATAAATAAGTTCAGTGATATTTATGAAGTACAATGAGCATTTAAATATATTTTTTTCCTTATTGAAAGTATTACTACAAGGCTATTCCTTGTAATTTTGCAAACGTATAGTTTGTATTTTATTACAAGGACATTCATTATAGTTTCACAAGGAATTTCTTCCGCAACTGGGTTTTCAAATATTTTCTTTGTAAAAGCACAAAAAAATTTTTTTTACAGTGTAGGACACCCAAAATGCTAAGAACATTTCTTCGTGACAGAGCTCATGGCTCTAGGTATGATGACTAATTGACGATTTCTCTCTCTCTCGTGTAAATGGCTCCTTTCCGTCACATGTAGACAATTCACGCCTTTTTTTAATGGTTAAGTTTACTGCTGCTTTTGCGATAATTCTTTTTCTGAGCTTAAGTGGGCGCGACGCATCGTTCAACGCTGAAAGCATCGACATATAACGGTAGGTTTCTTGAATCCAGTTCGCAAAAATTAAGCAATAGCAATCCTTAATAGTTTTAGCCAACGTGTTGAACCAAATTGAAGCCAGTATTACGAAGTCTGAGGCACAGTCTCTGACGCCGGAACCTCGTGCATTTAACAGCGGCGCAAGAGATCACGCATAACGAATAAGTAACTCTGTATAAACATTTAATCATAAATTTGGCAAATACCGTTATCTATGATCGTCGTTTTGCATTCTATCCATATAGGCTTCGAAAAAAGTGGAGAATTCAATTGATGTTTTCAGCGTTTATTTATCTACCTCGCACTCTTGAGCGAGCGAAGATATCACAAATATGTTTGGCAGTTCTGTTTAGAGTGGTTTTCCCCGAGACATCTACATTTTTTAAAAAGATAAGATGTGGTACAGTTCCGACAAAAACGTCAATTAACAACAATTTCGTTAGTTACACAATCAACTAAGAAATTAGGCAATTTGGTGAAAATAATTTTGAACGAAACAGTCGAACATATTTTTTGTACCTGCTCTCGTTGAGGTTTAAAAAATAACTATCACTAAAACAGTGAAACAGTGGAGAGTAGCCTTTAAAAAATGTTTACGCAAGGAATATGCATGAGCTGGCGAATTCAACGCTTTTTGTCGTGCGCGACTATTGAACAGCGAACCAGTTTCTCAACTCACTACACGTCGTGAAATCCTGTGCTATACGTATCACATAGACGTGAGCTATTACACGTGTCCTAGATATCTCGGGGTAGATTGCCTCGAAGGCCAACTAGTTCATGAGTTAGGTTAGGAAACTGCGCACATGCCGATTCTTCGATAACCTCTCAAGACGACGTGTGTGCACTAAAAAAATTATTTGCAAATTATATAACACACATATGAACAGAGGTGTTAAAAAGGTAGGAATTGGTAAAATCATTGTTTATCACGTATCAATGGTGCCGCCCGGTATGTATTTTTAGAACAGTAAATCGTATACTGACTTTACCAGACTTAAGCCGGATTCACAACCACACTTACGTACGTTAAGTATTAGAGATCGGATTGACAACAAAATTTAATCTACACATGCGCGGAAAATGTTCATTTCATTACAAAATGTCGGAAATAGATGACAGTAATTTATTTTAAATTTTTTGTAACGCATTAAATAATTTATTACCACAAGATAAATTATTTCTCAATGTAAATTAATATTGAATGGAGTCTTACGTGTGCACATGCTGCATTCACAACCACCATTTAGCGTACGAACGTACGAAGTAGAAAGTTGATCAACTCTATTACGTACGAACGCACGCTACTCGAGGATGTGAATTATAGCATGTACAATCGGCGTTTCTACTTTTACACGTACGTACGCACGTACGCTAAGTGGTGGTCGTGAATCCAGCTGTACGCAGTGACAAAGCTGAATATTTTCTCTAGTTGCAAGCTTATGAGTTAGTAGACCGGACGTGTGAGACGTGCTGTAGCGTGGTACGAAAAGTATTTTTCTGTGTAACTACTAAAAACGTTTCCAATGCGTTAACCTACGAAAAGAAGGCACACTTCAAACTGTGTCCCTATGATCATAAAAATGTCGTCCGCTAATTAAAAACATTATTTACAAACTTCTCAAAAGTGCTAAAAATAACTTTTTTTTCACGTTGCTGTAGCTGAGAAAGTACGAACCGTAATCATAAAATAAAATCGTAGACAACTGCATTGTACTTTACCATAAACTTCCCACAAATTAAATAACTTGATCATCGCTTGAAGTCCCATTGAATAACACAATTTACGGAAACACTGCACGATAGTTTAGTCCTTCGCACCTAGAGGCGATGAGCTATTTGACGGACCTGTTATATTCGACTTACAGCTATCCCCGTTTCCGTGCCTCAAACGTAAAAAAAAATAATAAAGCTACCATTCCACTAACTCTTAAGGGGAAGTGTTAGGAAATTTTACCTTATTTTCAGTTTTTGAGCCATAACATTTATTCAAATAGTATTATCAAAGTTTTCTCTTCAACAAAACTAAGAATGTTTTTGGTAACTGCTCGACAAAAATAATAATGGAATCTTAAATTAATTTGTCATGCTGAATCAGTGCTGGAGAATATATCATTTTCTTTGTCGAAGATAAAATGTCGATAATACAATCAGAATAAATACTACGGCTCAAAAACTGAAAATAAAATAGAATTGTCTAACACTCACCCACGTCTAATACCGTGTACGGGTTTATAACTTCCAATAATATTTAGGACTATTTTTACAGTGTTGGGGCTGGATGGAAGTGCTCCATGCAAGTACGTGATTGTATGGGTTCGGGAAAAAATCTCGCATCAATTCGTAACGGGCCTTCGTAACACACACATGTAGGCATGTTCCATGATTTTTTGTTTGTTCAAAGACTTGTGGTACACTGTAAAAAACTGTAGATGCAATATTTTGAAACACAAGGATAGGAACTAATTGTGACGAGATGAATTTATAGACTGTTCTCAATAAAGTGTGCACTGCTTAAATATTTCTTTCAGCCGTGCTGCAATAATATTTTATATTTTTAACAAGAAAGTTTATTTATTTTTTATTTTTAGAGGGTTAATTAATATCCTCCAGTTAAATGCACTTTTCAGGCCTAGTGAGGGACTGCTTACAAATTAACTACTGTAAATCTAAGAAAACGACACAAACATTTATGCCAGTACTGGGATTCGAACCCACGACCTCTCGTACAGTAGGCTGGCATTCTACCGACCTCGCTTCAGAGGCCGGCAGTTAACATGAAACTTTTCTGAAACTAAAAACCAGTGTAAATGTTTAACCCCTCTTAAAACTTAACATCTCTGGTTCCAATAAAATACAATTTTTTGGATATTATAAGTGCTGGGAAGTTGGACTACTCAGTTCAAGGTAAACAGATCATTTTTATACTAGTCACTGATTTTTGGCAAAAAATAATTTTGTACGGACTGTTTCAATGGCTTTCGTGTACCTCTGCAGCTGTGCTTCATGGTCATGTTTTTAGCTCTCATCTCGTATTACAGAGTTCTACCAGCGAGTCACAGATGTGTGGTGTCGCAGTAAACGTCCTCTGATTATAGTCAAGAGTGTCAGCTCTGCGCAAAGACACGCTGCACGTAAGCCAATGAAACAAGTTGTTGCAAAATTATTTTAACAAAAACTATTAGTGGCTCTAAAAACTGAGGAGTTGGCTGGAATAAAGATTTGAGTAAGCTAAGGTCTTTCTTCCATCAAACAGTTTATCGTGTTCCATTACATCCATAAAAGGCACAAACTAATTTTTCAACCGATATCTCAATAAATTCTTCACCAAGTTATGAATTTTTGTCTGGATCTGCACTGATATAGGTCGTTCGAGATGAAGTGAGCTCTAAAAATGTAACCGTTGAAAAACGTCACTAGCTTTTACTGCATATAATTCAACATTAATTCTAGTTGCCTTGCTACCTGTATGGTTGGCAACGAAATTACACTATATAGTTCTGTGTGTTTTCCTGTTTAGATACGCCATTATTGAAACAAAAGCAACCGAAATCGACGTAATGGTGTTTTGTATAATTAATAAACTTTTTTTATCAAACTAAATAGATTCCGACTGACAGCACAATTTGTCTTACACGCGCAAATATCAAGTGATGTGTCCAGAGAGGTTAGATTTTTCCCGTTGTTAGCCGTCATCCGCGGAAATATACGAATTAGCTGAACATAGAACTTAAGCAGGGTTTTTCTGAGTGCTCACTTTATTCCGAACCGCCTTTACCACTATGCTATAAATAATTGCTGTTTCACATTTAACTGTGTTTATAGTAAATATTATTAATTTGTGTAATGTAAGCAGCTACTGTTTATTTGTATTAAGAGAAAATTACGTAAGAGAGACGTAAAATAAAACAAAAACGAATCTCCCCAAAACATTACACCTGTCATTAACACACAATGCAATTTTCTCACCGAGGCATTTATTACAACCAACTCCTTAACTACGTTACTAGTGTAAGGGAAAAGTATATGGCACGGGTAGCATAATTATATTCACTTTTCTCGGGGATCTACCGTTTCTCCCGCCCCTTTCATTCCGATGCTGCTCCACACTCACCTCACGTCACTCCTCATCAGCGCTGAAGACCTCGATGTTAAGAGCTGACGAAAATCTCTCAAGGTCACTCATTGCTATAACAACTTTTAGGCTGTTTATTCAATGCTCTAAAAACTGTAAGCATTAAAGAATTTTCACTACAAAAATACTAGTAAATACATCTTATAAATTTTCCCCTTATAGGTAATTCGGGATAAAGTGAGCACTAAAAATTTAACCTTTGAAAAACGTCACTAGCTCTTACTGCATATCATTCAACATTAATTCTAGTTGCCTTGCTACTTGTATGGTTAGCAACGAAATTACGCTATATAATTCCGTGTGTTTTCCTATTTAAATATAAAAATAAAGAAACAAAATCAACCGAAGTCGACATAATGGTATTTTATGTAATTAATAAACTTCTTTTACTAACTTGTATCTATTCATACAGACTGCACAATTTATCTTATACGCGCAAACATCAAGTGACGTGTCCACAGAGGTTAGACATGTCCCGGCGTTGGCCTTAACGCGCGGAGAGATACGAATTGGCTGAAAATAGAATTTTAGCAGGGCTTTTTTGAGTGCTCACTTTATCCTGAACCACCTACAGATTTTTGTAGCAGTATTTTTCTAACCTAAACGCAGAAAATCAATTTTTTCCAGAAAGTGATATTGCACTCTAAAAAATAGTCTGTAAATTTACCAGATCGTATAGGAGCGCTAAGAAAGTAGGCATGGTAGAATAGTTTCCCAGACATCCATGGTAGCATTCCTAAACGTTTTTATAAAACAGTGAAATGTACACTGTAGATATCAGACTTGTATAGTAACAACTGAAAAAGTTTGCATATTTACAAGACGGAAATATGGTACCTGTCCCATACTGCGTCTGGGGATAACAACTTCCTAAAGATTATTTACGGTGATGGGAAAGGAGAGTGTGCTACACCAAATATAGTTGAACATGTAAATCCCTATACTTTTCCTGCCAAGGCTACGAGATAGGCAGCGGCCGCGCTGTAAAACACTATAATTCCGCTGTGAGGTAGACTTAACCTGACAGTTATCCGAGTGTGTGGTCGAGTGTTGTAAGTTGTTCCCGAGAATTGTACACTTGTTCTTCAAGTGCTAGCTTACTTTCCTTGTGCACGGAGGCCGTAATCGCCAATTCGTCTCGCTCATGTGGTTAGAAGACTCTCACTCGACTCACAGCAAGAGCAGTAATTTACGAGCACAATGTTGCATACTAACCGGCCCTGAGCTCGCCAGCAACAGTAGGTTATGGTCGTATAGCAAGCGCCACGACTTAAAAACGTTGTTACAT
This sequence comes from Medauroidea extradentata, assembly GCA_003012365.1. Classification (NCBI taxonomy): domain Eukaryota; kingdom Metazoa; phylum Arthropoda; class Insecta; order Phasmatodea; family Phasmatidae; genus Medauroidea; species Medauroidea extradentata. The sequence continues at coordinate 3,391 of PNEQ01083193.1, read as the reverse complement.
TTCGCAGCTATTGCACTCAGAATGTCCAGAAATGGTCATATATAGAAATGAAGGCTTATCGCGGGAAAACTTGACTGTTTGCTGGGTTTCAACATACGTTCATCTTATGAAAAGATTACTGGCTTTCGCTTGAACGTCTTACCGTTGTCCTATTTGACTAAACCAATAATAATCTCGCTATTGTAATATTTGATGTCTGTTAATGGTCTGTCGACAGCTACGTTGTGTCAGACGTATATGACCCAGTCATATATGTCACAAGAAACTACAGTGTTTTCAAGGGTATGTTGGCACAAAACATTTAGCATACCATCATCTCTAGTCATATAGTACAGGCAATTTCACACGATAAAATATTACTTCAATTTTCTGTCCAATTTATTGAATGTCGTGAGATGCCATGCTGACGTCACAACCGTGGCCAACTATGTCTTTCAATTTTGTGAATACCTTTAATTACGTCAAAGATTTTCGTTTCGAACATGTTTGAAATTTTATTGAATCAAAATATTTAAAATCAGAAAAAGAGTCTTTTCTGGCATTATAAATTCAAAAACCATAGTATTTGAGTTCTATATGCGAATTAAACCGCTTGAAAGTAAACACACGTATGATTTCTTTTAAATAATAAGCAAACTAAAATAATGATAAATTTTTTATTGGTTTAACAAAATATTTTTGTGTCGTGCACGGTAAGTAGATATTTTTAAAATAGCAACATTATTTACTTTATGCATCATTTTTTTACAGATCGTGTGACAACTTTTCAAGTGATCCTTCAGAGTTTATTGAACTTAATACCTTGGTTCGTTGTGCAATTAAAAATTGAATTCAATAAATATTTTATCACGTAAAAGGGCCTTAAGCACATCGGGGCCACTGTTGGCACTCGTCTCCCACCAAGTCGATCCGGGTTCGATTCCCGGCAGGGCCGGTCTCCTGATTTTCTCATGTAGGAATCGTGCCATACGATACAGGTGGTCGGCGGATCTTCTCAGTGATCTCCCGTTTCCCCCGACCTTTCATTCCGACGCTGCTCCATGCTTACATCATGTCAATCCTCACCACCAAGATCTAGATGTTAAGTGAAGTCCAAAATATCTTCTTCTTAAGAGAAAGTGAACGGTAGCATTCTCCTACGTTTCAGACAAGGAAACGGGGAAGGCGGTAAGTCGAATATAACATGTCAGTCAAACATCTTATCGCCTCTAGGCGCAAAGGACTAAACTAGAGTGCAGTGTTCTCGTAGAAACCGTTCTTCAATGGGACTTTAAGCGATGACCTGTTGTTTTATTTGTGGAAAGTTTGTGGTAATGCCCAATGCAGACTTCTATGGCTTAGTTTTACGATTACGATCGATATTTTTTCAGCTAGAGCAACGTGAAAAAAGCCATTTTTAGCAGTTTTAAGGAGCTTGGGAATAATGACTAAAAAAGCGGACGGCATTTTTTTATTTTCATAGGGACGCAGTTTGAAGTGTGTCTTCTTTTTCGTAGATAAACGCATTAGAAACATTATCAATGGTTATACAAAAAAAATATTTTCCGTACCACGATATAGCACGTTTCACTCGTCCGGTACACCAACTCTTAACTCTATGCAATTATTGGAAGTTACTGTTAACAAGAACAATAATGGTAATAACAAAAAATAACATTAAATTCACACAAAAGTGATGCCATTTAAATTATTTACTGATAGCCATACTTGCACTTGTATAAACAACGTTGAAATTATTTTCAAATATGTTTATCTGTAGTGTGGTCGGTAGTACGTCGGTCTACGGTGCGAGAAGTCCTCAGTTCGAATCGCAGCACGGGCATGGACGTTTAAATCGCTTTGTTAGGGTTAGATAGTTTATAAGCCGTGCCTTATTTAGCGTAACGACGTAAATAAATCCTCTAAAATAAACTAAACTTCCCTCCTGTGAAAGTTGCGCCCTTGGTCCTGGCCGTGTGGTAAATCCAGCCTTGGTTAGAATACTGATCATCAAATTCGAAATAAAATAAAGGGTGTTTGACGAAAAAAACGCCGACTTTAGAAGGAAGCGAGCAGGTTGGCGGACAGTCGTGAAATGTGGCACTTTTGCCTCATTTCTCGTGGACGGGTGTTCTCTTTGAGCGGCCCGACTTGGGAATTCTGTTCCGCGAAGAAGAATCATGGATCTTAGCGTGTAAACACGACGCTCTTTGAAACACCGCGTCTCAGACGTGTTTCCAAGAATACGTACTGTTATAAAACATTTATTTAAACAGGCTATACGCGAGAGTTAAAGTGGTTCTGTGGCTGTAGTCAGAGGTAGGCACTTGTACTGGAACTAGTTATACTCTGTTTCATTTAAGTGTGGGTACATTTGACAGCAACTTATGGGCAATAATTTTCAGTATTTTGTGATTTGATGCACGAAGCAAGACATTTTTAGCTCTAGAATGAGCCGGAACTTGTCCATTTCAGCATTTGTACTGCAAAGTTTGTCCTGTGTAGTGACACAAATAACAAACTATTACAAATTATTGCCCGTAAGTTGCTGCCAGATTTATCCAAACTTACATGAAATGGAGTATAGTGGATAATGTTTGATGAGGGTTACGATTTATTGAAATAGTAAATACATAATCTAAATGCGGTGGCTTTACTCTACATAATTTGGATTGCAGAATACTACATGGTTGTACTAAATAATTTATGATGGAAGGGAACGGCTGTTTAGGTAGTTACGTTTATATTCTACTCTATGATGGGTGACCCTTTGGACACAGACCTCACCGTCAGCATGATGCCGGGGGCTTATGATGAATGAGCTCGGCTATCGACGGACGGCGGCACGTCGTGGGTCTCGACACAGGACCATCCTGGCGAGGTGGTGACGGCTGAAAGGCTTGAAGAAGACATACCACGATTGCCCCGATACATAGCGTTATATTGCTACACTTCAGTTCATGTGGGGAGAATCGCTGAGGCCCTTGTCTTGTTCAACTACTGACCTAATTGCACTGGCTTCGTCGCTAGCCCGTCCTCCAGGGGAGGTTCTTGTTATATAGGCCTATAACAGTATATTAGAGCCTAATATAAATGGGCATCTTTCTTGTACATTAAGCCGCCCGTCTACTGGCCGTGTGTTTGTGTTAGTGAGGCACGGCGCGAAGGGCGACGTTGACCAGCTCCTGTGGCGCGGTATCGCCTCTACTGCACGACGCTGAAACGGCGTGCAGTGGTATCGTAGAACACTCGCCTGACTGACACTTTCAGTGGTGACCCCATCTTTTTATTGGTGGAAAGTTTTAAGGAAAGTCCAACGCAGGGCTCTATACTAGTTTCGCAGACATTCGTCCACAATATTGTGAGGCACGGCAGTCTGAAAATGCCGTTTTCGGCCGTGTTGAAGGGCTTA
>PNEQ01083192.1:0-13091 GCA_003012365.1 Medauroidea extradentata | reverse complement strand
TACTTTCAGCACATCTGGACTCATATGCAGTGCTACACGGAACAGATTGTCAGCAAGTGCTGTGCAGAATTTAGTGTTTGTGCACAAAAATTTAAAGTTTCTAGATTTTTCATACTGAACAAGGGATTTCTTATGTAAGTAGATAAGTGCTGTATAAATTAAAAACATATTTGACTTAAACTATAGCAAAAAAAAAAAAAACGGAATATTATTTTTGGTTTGTCAGTACTGTCACAAAGAGTATCGAATCGGTTATGTATCGGTTATCGAATCGGTTTATGATATGTATCGAATGCTGCATCGGTATCGGTTTTTTCCTGTATCGCCCATCCCTAGTTCCAGGGTCTATCCCTCTACTTACATCTTAGGGTTTGTAACCTATTACAAACTATATTTACAGGTATTTATGAAATTCAAATACCTTTAACCAGTAGTGGCCGGCATATATGTGCACAGGTGCATGTGCACACCCAGTTTTCTGTGAGGCATTTTTGTAAAATATTTAAAACATTCTTGTGTGTTTTGTAGCGACAGTACAGTTTGAAATGTTCGTCTAACCGATCACAAATACACAGAGTTTTTATCCTGTGAAGCTGCGATATTGCAACACTGTACAATGCACAATGGAGCTGTGCTCTTCTCTCGGTCTTTCTGGGCATGCGCACGACAAAATGACGTCGCCTCTTATGGGAGTTTTAACACTGAAGAAGAGTACAGGTCTACTGTGCTCATGCCTGTTGATCGCGGAAATGGTTACTTCTTTCACCTCGTGGTGGCAGCACCTGCTGGCGCAGCAAGTGTTACATTCCCGCAACTATAAAACACCTCGCTAGATGCCAGCAGTTACGCATTATGTATTACCAGGCCAAACGAACATTCTGAGAAAAAATATGACACGAGCCTTGAGCAAACTAGCGAGAAGATGCTGTGGTTGTGAATGTAAAACAAATGTCAAAGATACAGAATGCAGGTAATGAATGTACATTCACTCAAACAGTGTTTTTACATGTTGAATCAAAGATATTAAATATTACTCAATAGCCTTACAAGGAAGTAATATTTTTAACGTTGGACGTTACGAATAAATAAAATATTAGTTATTATTTAACTGCCGAAAACGATAACTTTACAACTAAACTAAAAGTAGGTAGAAAATAATGTGTGCTTAATGCTTATTAAAGGGTCATATTGAAATTTCCCTGGAGATTAATAACTTTCAATGCTAGTAATGAAATTTTAACCCACGTTTTGTATTGTGAAAAGTTTTGTAACACAAAATGAAATTTAGTGTGTAGGAACTGTTTTAAATTAAAAAATTTTTTTTAAGCTATTTTTCGAGACAATGTGTGACCACCCGTTATCTGACTTCATCTGCAGTTACTGCCTGTAACTGTTTAATACTGTACCTCTTACGTATGGCTGACAATTAATTTTTTTCTTCTCAATTTAAGTACTGTACTCTCATTTATGTACATGAGAACAATGTCCGAAACTCCGTCAACACAACCACAGTACACAATGTTGTGTAAAGTACCAAATGTACAACATGCCAATTCTTACATTTCAGAAAGTGCCTTTACTGGCTGACTACTGGTGCTTTTACCCTATCCTCAAATCAAAATTTAACAACACAGAAAGCTTTATTTTTTTGTGTAAATATGACAGTAGCAATCGTCTTTGCCACTGTGTTTACATTGAAGTCACATTTGCACAATACAGTACACAAAACACATGCTCTTCAAATACATTTTAAGCACTTAAATAAGTCCACAAATGTGAATTTTCTGAACTATATTTATGAAAATTCTTCTGTTTCAAACTCATAGATGAAAATATACACATTCACATATACATATTTTTGTTAAACTAGGACAACAAGGTTAGGTTTCCAATTCAATATGGCCAATGAGCAGAAGAAGCAACAAGTGAATACTAGCGCATGCATCAAGCTTTTGTACCACAGCCATAACCACTTCCGGCGGACTCGGTAAACCTAGGCTATAGCTTCGGTCAAATAGCTGCCGCAACCAGCGAGCATATTCGTAAACATGTCAATTTAAATCGAAAATGTAATATTCAATAGTATTTCTGGTGCAACTGTAATTTCGTAATTGTGAGTAGGTAATTATTCATATTAATTAAGGACAAACTGTATTACTTGGCACCTCTGTGGTACTGTTTTCACCAAACAGTGTAATAACTTTTGTAGACAATGAAATTTATGAAGATCATAGTGTACATACATTTTAAGGCTAACAAACCAAAACAAATTAATAACTATCTGCTTGAAAAAAATAACATGTATCAAAGTAATCTGTGAAACCTTCACTTAAATTCTTACTCCATGCTTCGGGATATTATTTTTGACAAATTAGTGAAATATTTTATGTATAATTTTACACTTATTTTTGGTTCACAATAAACAATCAGTGAAGAAAAAAAAATCGCCAATAAGAAGTCAATGTGGTGGGTTTGCACTGTAATACAGTAACACCCCCTTATTTGATAAAACAAGCAAAATAAAACATTCAACAAACGTGGAGTAAAAATTGCTGAACAATAATTACTCTTGTGACTACCAAAGTCTCCATCAGAAATGAAAACAAAATAAAGACACACGAGGTCTGTTGTAACAGTGCTTTTCTAAGTTAAGAGTGCTCTGCACCAAAAATTTGTAGTTTTATAATTACATTAAACACTGTTCGAACCCTTACACATTGCATTAATAGTATTTCCACAAACAGAAAAATTTTCAGTTCCATAGTTTTTGAGAAGCGTGTATCTATGTAGCAATTAGACTGTTTTCACTACTTACCCGAAGTTAAAACAATTCAAACGATACAAGTGAAATAATGTAGAGTGAAATGTATTGAGCTACAAATTGACCTTCGTTATTTTATGTAAAAAAATATTTTGTTTTAAAATACACACACTCAAATTGATGTAAAAATGTATGCAAATTCAAGAATTTTTTTTAATACAAACAATTTTGATGTGAAATTACAAAGGTATCATTACAGTAAAGTACTGTTTATCCGGACTTCCAAACACCGGAATATTCTTAATAATGGATATATTAGGAATATTTCCTTACATATCTTACGCATCACACATTTTTAAAAAAAAATTGGCACAATCCCAGTGTTATTTCTTCTTACCCACGAGTATTTATTATGTTAACACGGTATCATAGAGAACTGCATATAAGTAGTACTGCAAGCTTTAGAGTAAAAGCAGCATTAAAGTGGCCCCGATCAGGTTTAGACACGCGAGTGATCAAAGTCACAAATGAGAACATCTGAACGGAGTGCCTCCATGTTATTCATTCATTTATGGCATTGCCGACGATGTTGTTGTTCAAGTTTCCCCATACGTTTATTACGGCGGCGATTTATTATGACTTTAATCTTAAACTGCAAAGTCTACAGATTTATTTCAATCAGAATTACCATTTTTGATCATTTTCTTGTCATTGGCAATAATGAACAAAGAAGAATCAGAACAAAGAAATTAACCTCTTGTGCAAAGTGGAAATTTGTGGTTGTAAATATGGGTTGGAAGGAAGTAGGTCTAAGTAATGTTACGTTTCGTAGGCAGGTGTTCATGTTACGTTAAATTACAGTTGCTTTTGTTCTGATAAGTTGACATTTAAGTATTCTGTAATATAATTTTGAGTAATGACGGTTGTAACCTCACTAAAAAAAAAAAAAAAAAATTGTATATCGTACACACCCCCTGTTTTGTATCCAAAATACTGTATGAAAAAAAAATTTGTTTAGTTGCGTGAGTAAATACGGTATGTTTAAAGATTTTTTTCATTAACAATTGTCTGTGATTAAACTATTTTTTTGCTGTATGACATCGTTCTACATTTCCATTATCCAGACTTGGCTAAGTCCCGGCGAATCCGGATAAAAGAAACTCTACTTTACTTTCACTGTAAATAATTTGATTTGTATACTTGGATAATTTTTTCCCTTTGGATAAGTAGCAAAAAATTTTCAACTTACTACTTTTTTGAAAAGTGTTTGTACGAAAACTATGGAACTGGAAAATATTTTATTTCTAGGGAGATACTAATGTGCAAGAGTTTGACAGTGTTACACATAGTTATAAAACTACGGATTTTTCTGCGCAGAACATCATTAACAAGATAATGCTCAATTTTTTTAAAAATTAAAAATTCTTTTTTTTTATATTTCTAATTAAGAGTTTTAAGTAGAAATGCATTAAGTACCAATGCTGCAATTTAAAAAAAAAGTAAAACATAAAATTCCAAGTTTTAAATTTATAGTGTAGTTGTATTTCAAGAACCAATGAAGTTCTGAACAATTAAATAGACTTGTACAGCTTAAAATTTAAAAGGCAAAATTTTAGGTAAAAAAAAAAAAATCTGCTCTCATTAAAAAAAAAAAAAAAAAGAGTTAAGCCTGTTAAAATCCTGTAACTCCTTTCCACTTTCTGTAAAATATATTACAATAATGTAATTGTTATTAACTTCACACATTTTTAAAGTATCAGATAAAAATATTACTACTTGAACAATAACATCAAACTAGCAATTGCAACAGCAATATTAACAGTTAAGTACATTATATTTCTAAAGTTACTTTAAGTACAAATCATACACAAGAAGTGGTACATTTATGAACCACAATAAAATGTATATACAAATAATATGAAAACAAAATTCCATAAAAATCTTTGCAAGAAGTCTTTTCTGCTCAGCAGATTTGACTGATTTGCATATCCTAAATTCACACAACTAATGTTGCTATTTGGAAAAAGTCTACCTGGTAAAATGTTTACAATTTTGTTTCACTAGAAATATACTGAAACATTTTAACTAGGTATATAAATGATAAACAAGACCAGCAAAAATTAATTTACGAAAATATACATAAAAAAAAAAGGAATATTTTAGACCACAAACACTAGGAAATTGACAAGATGAGTAACCACAATCAAACATTATCAGAGGTGCCAAAAATGTTTGCTATAAACTCCAAGAAATATAGTCAGTACAGTATAGTTTACCTGATTTTGACATTTCTATTCTGAGAAGTGTATGCGTAAACATGATTGCACAGACCTAGTTTTTCCAGTTAGGATGGTTTGAAGTTGAACAAATTGGAGCTGTCAAGACGTATTTTCAGAAGAGAAATGTCAATCAGGCAAACATATACTGTACATAAGAATAGCTTATTTCTGAAACAATTCTTCTTTCTGTCCATTTTACAAAAAAAAACATCAGTGCAGTAACATTCATTAGCAGTACTGAAAAATTAAAGGTAAAAATTTCATAGTAATTTGAGGCGACTTTTTGTTAGCAAGTTCGTGTGTGTCACAGTGAACTTAAAGGAAATGTTCTAAATACACTTTAATTCATAAAGCCTGTTTCAACTCTGCTACTCACAACATCCCACGAAATACAAACTCCTTAAAGCACCAGAAAGAAATTGAATTTGTCTGACAGATTACAGATAATCCAAGTACCATTAGTAAACTAAAACTTTGCTACAGGTTTCAGCATATAACATTAACCATTTATAGTACAGTACCAACAATTTTGCATAAAGAATAATGGATTCTCTTCCTGCATTTAGTATCATTATTCATTCAATTCAGTACCTCATCAGTCATAATTTTACCACTCAGTAAAATGATACAGTAGAGCCATGATTTAATGAACATGAGAATAACGAAAACAGTGATTTAACGAGAGGAATTTCAGGAACTTTATAAAAAAATAACAAAAAATATTGTAGTAACTAAGTGACTTTTATGGAATGTAAATGGTACTGTCAGTCTATTAAAAATACTACAACAGCCACAGTATCTATTTATTTCTCTGCGGACACGCTTAAAAAAATCATTAAAATTTGCCGAAAACTTTGCAGTGGCAGTGACTTAAAATAAGCACGTGTAGCCGAGCACCTAGATCCTCATACTAGCGACTGGCCAGAGAACGAGCGTCTATGTGCCCAGTCACTACAGTGCGGCGGTGGACAGCACAGAAACTAATTCACAGACTGCTTCATATCTCCGTCAGAATGCGCTGCAGTGCAGCGTGATCCTTTGATTAATTCTATTATCGATAGAATGCAACGGTGTCCAGCATGATTTTCTGTCACATCCCATGATAAAACCAGCAAATTGATAAGAAAAAAATACGTAATTATATTATTTATACAGACTTTTACAATTAATTTATTACCGTAAATGTAAATAAATTTGTTTCACCGAAGCTAAAAAAACACTCGAGTGCAAAGTATTTTTAGCGAGCAAATCAACAAGTTTATTTCATGAGCGTAGCTGCCTACAAGCTACAATGGCCACTGCTGCGCGTTAGTTTACTATTGTCCCACAAACATTTAGTTCCATTTTCATTGCAAGTTTTTAAAACCTTTTTTATGGGAATTGCCTGAATTTTGTTGTTGGAGCGGGTGTGAGCGACGGAAATATTTGATGGCTCGGCGGCGTTAGTCCTCACTTCTCACATGTAATGCTACGCAGGCGCCCCAACTCAACATGCACACACTCACTGAGCATTTTTCGCCAGTTTTTTTCTTTCACGTCTGGAGCTTATTTACTGACAGTAAATGTGTGTGAAAAAATATGTCGGATTTAACGAAACATTAATTTAGAGTAAACATTTTCGGGTTCAGTGGCATTTTGTTAAATCGAGGTTCTACTGTAAGTACAAAAGTAAGCAACAGTCTAAGAGACAAATGCAGACAGAGGGGACTAGTCTAGTGTCAGCTTGCTGACTGTGAGCATCGCTTCACGCAGGATCCTATCAGTACGTGTTACACAATAAATAAGCCATATGCCTTTTGTAATGGCTTCTACTTCAGGAATTAAGTCACATATCAAGTAGGGTACTCCATTACAGGAGCAAGCATGTGAAATTGTTGAACTGACATAACTTTGTTTAACCGACCAGTTATTACAGTGGTTTCTGAAGGAACATTCAAACCTGCCAGGAAGAAAACAGAACACTGGAAGTTAATTGAAGAAGAAAAATACAGTTGAGCCCTAAAACTATGACAATGGCTACTATGACAACTACGCAACTAAGACAGCATTCTCAACCCAATTAAAAAATATAAATTAAAAAAAAAAAATCTAATGAAAAAATGCTACATATCACAAGTAGGAACGGTTATTTAAAAATGTATTCGTAGGCTGCAACTGTAAAAAAAATAATAAAAAATTAACTGTAAGAATACATGTTTGCTGTGTGCGCCTGGACAGTTAGACCACACACCCAACACGGAAGCAAGGGACGCCATGTGGTGACTCGTCACCTTCCCTTTGCAACTCCAACTTTTGCTCTCAATCACACTAAGTGCACTTATCAGTACCTAGCTTGCTTAACCCTTTGCGACTAGCAGCAAGGTCAGCAAATTATAGGACACATGGCCTCACGTCTCGTGATTGTCCCACGAGTTGTTTATTTACCGATCAGATTACACTTTGGTTTTTGGAAATGCCTCATGAATACGCCTACTATAACTGCATAGCTTTTTTATATTTTTAAAATTTTAACTTATGTGATTAAAATTGGACTTAAAATCGCCCATAAGAATTACAATATTTATTGGCCATGTGAAAGAAAGAAATATATCAGTTATAGTGCAGACAAGATGTGGATAGGCCATGTCCCTCCCTCCCTCTCACTTGTTTGTACGCTTGCACCACATATCTGCCAGCATTCACATGTATTAGTGGATAACCAGCTGGAGATCTCTCCACCCCCCCCCCCAGCATGACTGAAGCAGATTAACTGCAAACCAATAACCCTAGCTTTCAGTCATGCACCTATATAAGAAAAATACAGTATTAATCACTGATACACATTTTCTACAATGAGAAAAAGGGTACCATAGGCTTGTCGGATATAAATTTCTTCAGAAAAATACGCCTATTAAATGAAATTATTTCATTTTTAAGAAGTGTCCATTTTACTCCAGCGACAGCTAAAACATGAACGTAGAGTATAAAAATTCACTTTTTTTATTTTCAAGGAGTCTAAATTGGGTAGTTCAGCAAAAACATATCAACTAAGGATAATTTTTCGTGTAAATTTGACTTCTTGTAGCAAGGCTCAAACGTAAACTAATTTAATACTGTGCATTAAAAAAATTAACAAGGCTGATTTGCAAGAAGGCGGTTTTGAACGGCAGCAGGGAATATTTACAGAGAGCGCGGGTTTCGCTGAAAAAATTACCAATCCAAGATAAAAATCTTGACTGAAAAAAACCTGATTTTACAGATTGGAAGGGCCAAAACCCAGATCAGACATGCAAGTATAGGAAAGCTGGTAGCGTAATAATTTATGTGATAAAACTTATATCAATGCTTCACATAGTCTACCTTTTAGCTGGTAATCAGATACAGAAATTGGTGACGTTGAATCCATAGGGAAATGTCTGCAAATAATTGTTACGCAAGTAAGTAATAAAGGCTTTGTCCCAAATTTTTTATTTTAAAATATAGTCAGAAATCAAGTGATTCTCATGATAACATGAACTGAGCAAATTATTTTATACGGGTGGAAAACAAACTAATGCCAAATTTGCCGAAAAACTACGTAGTTGCTTTAGTTAATGTTTCGTTGTACAAGAGAAGCATATACTGTTGTAATCTAAGCTTTAAACAAGCACATTATAATGGGCCAAAGTTGACGTCTTGGTGGAATTGATATAGCAATACCCTCATGTGAAAGACTCTAACTTCAAACAAGTAATTTTAATGCAAAGGAAAAAAAACTAACTTTTACACCCAACACTGGAATTACAAGACTTCAGATGTTTGTTTAAAGAATTTTTAACATACCTAGAGATACAAGTACTTCATGGTTCATAAGAATTTTTATTTGTTGGAACGAAACAATCTGGGAAAAAACTAAGTTACACAGTTTCCACATAGGGTACTGTTAGACACACATTAAACAGCCAATAAAAGATACTTCAGACATAAATGCACTGTTAGTATTAATACAGCGGAAACTTGTTAATAAAAACCCTAATAATACAAAGTTCTCATTATTACAAAGTGCTTTTCTTTCCCCTTGGAATGAGGTGAGGAATAAATATATCAACTTTAATGCTCAATAAAGATACACCGTATACATGAAACAATAAAATATCAAGTTCAGTTGTTAAAATTGAAGTCATGGTGTTGATATGAAAGTTTTAATTTCGAACTAAACATCATTAAACTATATTTACAGGATTTTTTTAAGTTTTTGTAAACATCTGTTAAAACAAACATTACAAACCGCAAAAAGTTAGGTCCCTTCAGGTTGGTATTATTGAAGTTCCACTGTACACAGATGTGAAATGTCTATTCTCTTTATTCTCAAAAAAACACCAGATCAGTTAATACGTCATAGATTCCTTAAAAATCACAGTTGAAATGAAAGGAAGCACACATTTTAAAGCATTTAAAGGGGCCATTCAGAAGAATATATTCAAGCTCACCTTATCCGCAGTATTTTATTCAAAGAAATCCACGATGTGCAAAACCTACGTATATTAAAAATACCTTAATAAACTGCATAAATCACAATGTTTTTGAATATTTTTCACCCACTCTCTCAAATACTACTATGTTTGTGCGAGTACAGATTATCATCATATTAAGAAATTACCCAGTAACATTCAAATAACGTAAAAATTTCAAATAAGGTCCGGCCTAGGTTCTTTTGTCTGTCATCACACTATAGAATAAATTTGTAACAAAGAAACCCATATCACCTGAATTAAGTGGAAGTCCTCTTCCATAGAATAATTAGGATTTGCAGAAAATGGTGCCATTTAAGAAGATCCTGTATAGGCAGGAGTGTCATTTCAGATTTTTCTTTGAGAGGGAGGGGGGGGAGGGGAGATATTTTTTTATTGCAAGTCACCTTGTTGCATCTTTTTCATTAATTAAGCATGTAAAAATTAGAAACATAATAATAAAACTTCAGTTCAGTGACGCCCCTGTGTGCAGGATGAAATTTTCTGAGTTTGACACATGGAGAGAGGTAAGCAATAAGATTCAGCTTGACACATACTCAACAGTAACTGGTGAACTTCTATTTGCTGCATGCAAAACTTGCAGAAGTGCTATCGCTCTACACTTTTGTCTATGGGATGTAAAGCGATGACCCTACAATGTTATTTGCAAAAATTTTAAGTCCAAAGCACATTTCTAGTGTTGTTTTTTCTGAATCTGGGAGGAACATTTGTACTTACAACAGTCTAATACAGCTCTTTCTAGCCATTTTGAGAGGCCTCAAAATCAAGTTGTTAATAAGCGTACTACATTTCTTAAATTATAGAAACCTAGTTTCAAGAATGTGTTCTTTGCATGTAGATGAACATATTGAAACATTGTTCATGTACTCTAAACATAATACTCTTAAGCATGTTTTTGTACTTTAATGCTACTTTTACAGCTAGTGTAAACAATGTTATTTCAAGCTAAAAATGGTTGAGCGAATACTTTAAAAAAGATAATCTACCAATTCTGAATTCCTCATGCCCACTCAATAACAATAAAAAACATTACATGGAAATATATATTGTAATTTAAATACTGCAACCAGTACCTACAGGTTTTAAGACAAACAGAAAAAAAAAATACATAGAAATATATATATTGTAATTTAAACACTGCAACCAGTATCTAAATGTTTCAAGACAAATATGCACAACTACAAAACTTGCTTAAAATATAATGAAAAACACAATCATCCTTACTGAAGAACCATAATATTCTGTTGTAAACACCATATGTAGCACATTGACAGTCTTCAAATGGAACTGCAGCTTGTTTCAGAACACCCAGTTCTTTGACTAATTTCTTGAAATGAAGTTCTCTGCAACCTTATTAAGATATAATGTCTGCACAGTTTCTTTATGAACACACAGAGGGGGTTACAGAATTCAATATTAGCTGTCTATCATTTAACATGAATATATCGAAAGCCTTTTAAAATACTAAAGAATCATCTATCTGTTATTGATACTGAAATTTTTTAAAATGATTTTCTGAAAATTAAAGTGTTTTGGCATACAAGTTTTAGAATACCTCCTTGCCTGAAGTAATTGATAATGTCTTCTATATTTGTAACACCTTACCCTGCATTCAGCAACAAATCATCATACATTTCTCTGTGCGGCAAATAATGATCAAGGTCACTCTCACCTTGGTAGAATAACACTTTCTTCTACGTTTGCATCACTTCTCAACAGAACCTGGTCTACATCCAACAAGAATTTAATTTGTAGGATGCTGTTTCACTGAATAAACGGCTGTTCCAAGTATTCTTGAAAAACGTCTGTTTGAAAATCTTTCTTCCCTTAGCTAAAGCAGATAAATGGAAATATCTACGTTATATCACAATTCTGAACAGATTACACACAGAACAAGCAGCCTCAAAAATTAAATCCTTGCATTTAGGGTTACTATGAGCCACTTTTAAGTAAAGAATTTATTCTGCAGTTTGCAATTTGCAGTGTCTTCGATAATCAAACAATTCCACAAGGTTTTTAAGAGTAAAGAAAAAATCAAAAGAAAATAGTAAGTCTTGAAACTCGGGCAGCTATATATCCAGCTATAGTTTGGTTTCAGTAGAACCCTGATTTTACAACTGATCACGACTCCAATGAGTGCAGAAGTAAAATCTAACAAAAACAATTTCCACTCCAAAATTATTAAATATGTCAAATTGCATTTGTTTGAATTAAAGTCAGTGTTTAACTTTAACTGGCGTAAAACAAACACATTTGTTTAGTGAATTATTAATTTTAACACAAATATTTTCTATGAATAAAATTCTACAATTAAAGATGGAATGAAGTTATTAGTGCTTACCATAGAAACAATGTTATGTATAAAAAGGACAGTGGCAGAAGTACATCAGGAACACAGAAAAAGTCAGACAAAAATATTAGGCGTGTGTGAATTATGGTTTTAGTGTTTTGAATAGTTTTTGAACGAATATACAATTTTTCTAATTATTTTCTAATAGTATTTTTTCTTCAAATTTTGTAGAGCTGGGTCGAACATTCGAATTTTGAACTGAACCCGAACTTGTAGGCCAAGTTCGGTTCGATTCAGAGAAAAAAAATAGTTCAAGTTCAGT
This sequence comes from Medauroidea extradentata, assembly GCA_003012365.1. Taxonomy (NCBI): domain Eukaryota; kingdom Metazoa; phylum Arthropoda; class Insecta; order Phasmatodea; family Phasmatidae; genus Medauroidea; species Medauroidea extradentata. The sequence continues at coordinate 949 of PNEQ01083192.1, read as the reverse complement.
TCAGAGAATACATAAAATGTTTTGAGTTCGGTTTGAACATCTGCAAATTATAAGTAATTAACTAACTCCTAAGCAAACTCTCACTAAAAACGTATCACACATAACAATAAAGCACGTAAAAATATGTGATCATATTGTTTACATCGGTACAGAAAACTATTGCCAACCTCTTATATTGGAAAAGTCTATATTAGGTGATTGATAGTGCAACACGATAGGCAAGATGGCATCGCCACACACACATACACAATTTTTGTTCTGTTTGCGTGATGCATGCCTGGCACCAGCAGAGTGTTGTTTATACGATCACTAATGTGTTTCCGTACAAAAGTGCAACATCTGTCAAACTTGAATCTTGACTTCCACCGAAAAAATATTGCTCCTAGCTAGTATGATGTGCGGTGCTGACAATCAAGTGGTATGTTGTGCAAGTTAATTTTTAAATATTTAGAAATAAATAAACGGACAGCATACCAAACATGTTTGGTATTTTGATATTTGTATATTACATACTGTGGTGGCACCGCACTCTCTTCTCTTATCTCACACTGCCTCTTCTCATGTGACGATACTAGCCCCACTAGTTGCTTACAATGTTCCACAAAGAAAATTGGTAATCTGGTCAGTCCTCATACCTGCTCCGGTCTCAGCGGTGAGTTACTCTTACCTCAGGGTTCGTGGTATCGAGGGATGGACGCATGCATAACAGCATTTAAAAACACGTGGTCAGATTAACAGCCCATATTTATCACTCTCTTATTGCAAACTCACGCAACCGCGCTTACATCGGCACGTACAAACTCCTTGTACAAAATAAAATGTTATTGAAAGAGAACTGAACTAAAATTAAACATAACTCAAAAGAAAAATAGCACGTGCTCAACTCAAATCATAAACCGATAGTGGGCCGGCCACGCGGTTAATACGGCTGCAAATTCACATTAAATAA
>PNEQ01083191.1:0-13089 GCA_003012365.1 Medauroidea extradentata | reverse complement strand
CAAGACTGGGGTAATGTATTTCGTGCTGATGTAAACAGTAATATAATAAATCAGAAATAGTGGAAAATAGTAAAGTATATTATTTCAGGACGAACCTTTTCTTTAAAATTCTGACGGTGACTGTGAAAATTCAAAATTTGGTCTAAAGCATGATATAACCTACAAAATTAGTACTAATAAATTCGGGAGTACGTGACCACCGATCAAGAGATATGTTCCAGCGTATAAGCTTGCTTGTTTTGGCTGGGTTATTCCCGAGCTAGTACACTGGTCTAGGAGGATTGGTGTGCTACATTTGTGACGAGTGGAGCTCAGGTACTTGTGGCAGAGCGAAACGCCGCACTCTTTATGACATTTCATTTGTTCAAATTTTAAATTCTTATGACTTGTTTGATTAGAATAAAAAGGCAAAAAAAAAAAAAAAATGAAATACGTTAAAACAAATTTACAGTTCAGGTTATTACTCATATACGTGGCTGGACTGGTAAGTTTTCATCTAACACTCATGACAACTTGAAAAAATGTATTATTACGTGTAACTGTTATTAAAAACTACTGATCACTTCCACAAAACATAAACAAAACAAACACAGAAACATTCTCGAATAATATCATTACACTTCTCTTTAAAATGATTCTTGAACTACGCCAGCAAGGGTAAGGTCTCCTCTATACTACATTTAAACAGCCAACCTGCAGGTGCTACAAAATAATACAAAAATTACTGGTTTTCCTGAGCACGACAAAAAAGATTTCACCCTTCCCTGCTGACCAGTCCCCAATTACTTATTTAACCAAAAAAAAAATCCACCCACAGGTGATTAACACAATATTATTATCAACTTCATTAAAAAAAAAAAATACCAAAAAACACTATCATCATCAAAATTCTTAAAAAAAAAAAAAAAAAAAAAAAAAAATCACATTATCATCCTATTAACACAAATAACTAAGTGATAAGTATCTATTGAAATTAATATTAACTGCAAATGCAAAGAAAAATTATGACTCTGGTGTGGCCCTGCCTGGCAACCATCACTCATTAGTACAAACAAACCACACTCTCAGCAAAACCATACTTATCCAATAAACCATCAAAATTAAGAAATTATAAATTACTTTAGACTTTAAAATTACTATGTGTACATGTTGTTCAGAAAATTTATTATTAAGGCAGTACAAACATCACTCAATATAGCATGGGTGCATCAATGATTACTTACCTCCAGTCAGTCAGCAGTTAAAAAAAAAAAAAATCATGAAACACATTAATTTGTAAGTTAACACCTCTCTCTAAATTATTTTTTGAAAACCAAGTTAAGATGGGTACCACAAACATACTCAGTCATGATTACCATTTTCCCACAAAAAGATTACTGTAGAACACTTTCATACAAAAAAAATAAAAAAAATAAAAATTGTGTATATCAAATAACAATACTAGAACAAATTATACTTTTTATCTTTCCCTTATTTATCATGTACGTCAAATCATTATATTATTGACATTAATTCACCAAAACAAAAAACAAATTGTCATATTCAAAACACTCTTTATCACAAATTATTATTGGCTGATTATTATACATGATCTACAAATTTTGTCTTTTTATAATACAGCCTACTAGGCTTGCATTCACTTGTGTTCAATCAATCACAGAGTCAACTAATAGTTTCTTCCTGGTTTTGTAGCCTTTCGGCACAACCCTACCACCTTAGCACAACTCACCACCTCTTCCTGCACACCTTCCCTAACCTTAGTACCTTTCTGATCAACTCAGCCAAACTTTTAGTTCCTCTTTCTACATTTTCCTTTTTCTTAAATTACCCCTGGTTCCATTTCCTTTTTTGCACAGTTTCTCCTACAAATAAACCCTCGCCTGGGTCTTGAGACAAGACTGTTTTCACTTTTCTGGTTACATTTTCTCTCATCTGTACCTCAGTACATTTCTGACCACCCCTATTCCTTAAATCATAGTAACATAAAACACTCTCATAACACAAACACTCCAAAACCTGTATCATTTTCGTCTCCCCCCTGCTTACATAATTCCTACACGTATGTCCGTTGTTTTTGACCTGATTGGTTTGTATCTCATTTACCTGTGTTTACAACATCTGTGGTGCCTGTTCCACAGTATTTACCCCGTTTTCATGTGCTACCATCTGTTGTTTCCCTTCCAATATTTTCTGCTCTGTTTCATGATATTTACTCTCACAAACTTTGACCCTTTCTTCCAGAAGGTTTTCTAACCTATTTCCCTGTTCTTGGATTTGCTCTGTTATATGTGGCCCTGTTCTTGATTCTGTTCTGCAAATTTTGTGTCCAATCTTTCTAACCATCCTTCCAATTTGGTGTCCAGATTTTCTAACCTCTGCAACAAAAGATCCATCATTGGATTTTCTACTACTGTTTGTGTTTGACTTGGGTTTTCAAAACCCTAAAAAGAAGTTTTCTGTATCATTCATACTGCTAATTATAAATTGCTACCTGGTCCTTCCCGAACAAATCTCACTACATGAAAACATACATGAATTTCTTAATAACCACAAATTTGGCTTAATACATTGTTTACAAAATAATGACCGTAAAGCCTAAAGAATAATTGTTGCCACAAGTCCGTTTTTTCCCCAAAATGAAACCGAACAAAATTTCACATTAAAAAAAATTACACATCAAAACTCTGAATCATCGTGTTTGTAACCTGAAATAATACACTTGTGATTTTGTTGGCGAATCGTTCCCACGAAGTCCCATTGTGATTCTATGGTCCTCGAGTGTTACAGCGACAGATTTCTCCTCTCAGGATGTTGATTTTCCCTGGGCCGAATGCAGTTTCCTTGGCGTCGTGATGAATCCTCAGTTGCTATAGTCTGCACCACGAATGGGCGGCATATGTCTCATTGCTGGTTGGCAGTGTACAATACATGAAGTTGAAGTGGGTAGGCCGACTTCTCTCGGCACACCATAGATGACTGAATACCAAGGTTAGTTGATATAAAAAAAAGGCCACAGCAGTTGCTCACTCGGTTATTATGTCTCAAATATGCAGTACAATTATTTTACGTTCTCCATTTAAAAATTAATTCACTTTATTTAACCAGTTGACGAAGGTGCTTTAAAACGGAAGAATTCAAAATTGTCGAAAATTAAGTTTTATTTGAAGTCAAAAACTTGAAGATGCAGGTTTCTCAGAACAGCGTCCCTCTGCTTACAAGTTGCTTCCGGTAACCTATCTTATGAGGAAAAGTCTCATAAAAATTAACTGAAGCCGGTTACTAATTATTGAAGAAAAGTCTGAACAGCCACATTCTTAACATCATTATATATCTTGGGGGAGTTACACCCGTCCCGCACCCTACGGCCATGTACATGAGAAAAGAAAGAAGGAAAAAAAAAACATAATTTAGTTGAAGAAAGTTTGTGGCCAAAAATTAACAATTGTCACATAACAAAAAAGAAAGTTCCGACCATGGGTGCCCCTCGCTCTAAAACAGAACAAAGAAAAAGCTATGCCTCCTCCACATGGCCCTATGACCACAAACACTACACTTACACACTAATCTGAATTTACATAATTACACAAATAAAATAATCAAGACTTCTCTCCCTAAGAACAGTTACCTTCGGCTAGAAATTACTCAATAGAAAATTTGAAATATAAATATAAAATAAAAATTGAATATCTAGACACCTGCAATATTACAACGGCACAGGTGAAACAATATTAACTGACTGTCCAGCCAATCAAACTAACGTAACTATATTGACAGTGATTGTTACATATCAAGGTAACTACTTACTGGAAAATTATGTGATCTTGCTGCAGTGAAACTTGTGTCTGACATATCAGCCAGTATTTCCAGCATGACGTCATGCAGCTGAATTTCAATACTAACAGCCTCCTATAGCAGGAACATTCTCTCACATACTTTACCAGCTTCATCTGAAAGCAAAAACATTTCAAAACTTTAACACTAACCCTGTGGGTCTTCAAGCACAGCTCACACATATTAACCTACTGATGTAACTTATTTACTACAGAAATTAACTGAGGGAACTGTTAAGGGTAATGGTAGTAACAGTGATAAAATTCAGAGGGTGCGGAGGAGAACGGAAAGGGGTATACAGTCGATGCTGGTGAGGACAGTGAGGAAGTGGAATGTACTGCGGGAGGAGTTGGTGACGGTTAGGGGGGTTGGAAGGTTTAGGAAGGGACTAGAGGATTGGAACAGTGGGGATGGGGAGGAATCTGCTCGCCACCAGGTATAAGCCCAATTGCGAGTATAAAACTTATTAATATAAAAAATCTTGCGCCTAGTAACATTTCACACTCAAGTTTTACATCAGACATAATTTCAAATTACAGACATTATTTGCATAGCTACCAGATTAATTGTGGGATATTCAGTCAATAGTAATCAGTGACAATATAGGCCTAACAAATATAATTTTTTAAATATCTGTAAAACATTTTAGTAAAATTCATACTGCACCATGTGTTTGGCATAGGCTAATTTGTTGAAAATCTTTATATGCTACTTAAAATAAATGCAATTCAGCATAAACCTACTTTTTTTAGGCTTAGACTGTGCTGATTATTTAACACAAAAACATTATGTCAGTAAATTACAAATTAACCAACTATTAATACAATTCATTAAGAAATGTATTAGCAATGCACATTTGATCGCCTTTGTGTAAGCCCAAGTTTACTTTAAAAAAATTACGTACAAGTCTACATTAACGAATTAACTAGCAACTTTCCATCATGTTTAGTGGAAACAGCTATTACACTCAATATTTACGGGTACATGTTGTACAACACAGTTTTCCTACAGTGCCAATATCACAGTATTCAATACAAATACTAACCTTCAATGTGGAAACTTCTTATAATCCAAAGAAGCTGTTGTATTGAAACTGCTGCTATGTGCTTCTCACTGTCCATGTTGATGCCTGACACATTTAAAACTGGATACTTTGTCCTCTTGTATTTTACTAAGCAAGCTTTTCCACCAGATTTAAAAGTTTAAAATTGTCAACCGTATGTAAATTTTCGATACACACTTGCTTTCCTTCAGACATTGTAAATAAATAACAGCTGTCTTCATGTACAGCATAACAAATAAACAGTACATGAAATAATACTTTTGTTGACATACTTTTGATTGGTTCTTCAGATCATGTGACCACAAATTCAAAGTGCCAACTTGAGAATAAATACTTCTGTTGAGGATAAGTGGCCCTCAGCTAAGTGTCACCTAAAAAAACACATTTTAATGGTGAAACGTGAGCTGGGCTAGCTCACCCTTCCGTTGTTTTACACGAACCTGCTGATATAATATGGTGCCGGTATGAACTACAACATTTAAAGATGATTTTGAGTTTTGAACTGTGCACCATATGAGCCCCGCCAATCAACTCGTTCTCCCCCCCTCCCTCTTTATCAGTACTACCGTCGTCAAGCTTCGGGCAGCCTCGGCCGTCTTCGTGCCTTCCCTTCTCCTCCCCTCCTCTAGGCGTCTTCACCGACCCAATCCGGCTGACTCGAGGCACTCTGCCTTCACCCGCCGTCCTGGTATGTTCTTGACGTCTCCTCGTGACCGATACGGGACACTTGGCTGCTTATTGTAATTCTGGTAAGTTTTGTTTGGTTATTAATTTAAACTTTGCGTTCTTTATGATCCCATAGCGTCTGTTTCCCTGTTTTCGGTTATGTGGTGCCGTTTCGGTCGTGAGGGGGCCGACGCCCCATTTTACCTTTTTCAGTATTTTTCCGCTCTAAATAGATTTGGTCTATGTCAATTTTGGACTGTTGTAAACTGTACCTGAAAATCCATGTATTGTATACACAATAAACGCCATTTGAATCCCTTAGAGTTTAACTGAAGTACATTAGTGATTATTACCCTGTCCGTGTGTGGTTAAGTGATGTCACCTTGTTGGATTGTGTGGTGTTGGAGACAGAAAGTGTGCCTTTGCATGAGATTGTTAGCTCAATCTAGATTGACTGCCGTTTTTGTCATTGTATAATTGTGTCAGTGAGATTCGGGGACAATTTTCTGCGCGACTCTGCTACGGTTGTGTGCCAAGGCGAGTTGTGTTCGGGTTTAATTTTTAATCGAAAGGTGACGTACACGGGACATATTGTGGCAATTAGTCTGGCAGGATTGAATTTTTTGAGTTGACACGTACCGCTGAGGTTAATTGTTTTCTGGTACGTATTATTAACTTGCGTCATGGCGAGTGTTCCAGATTCTATATTGCAGTACAACTATCTGGAGTTATGCGATTATTTGTCGAGTGCCAGGGTTGAATTTGTGCGAAGTGAAGATGTCACTGCGTTACTTATTTGGGCGATGGCCTATATTAATTCTTTGCGCTTAATTAGCAATACTAATTTGGGAGGATTAGATGCTGCCAATGATGACCCCGTCTCTGCGCGGCAGACCGTGCTTATGGAGAGACCTTTGACAGCAGTAGACACGGATTCCGTCATTTGTTATCTGATGGCCGTGGACGGCGTGTATCATGAGTTGCAGTGAGAGAAACCGAGAGGGTTTTTTCTTGACTTGTTTATCGGCTAGGGCAGGGGAGCAGGCATTCACAATGATAACAGATCATTGGTTGCCTAGTGCTTGTGCGCACCGATTTGTGCGTGCTATGCCTGTTAATGTGGATGAATTACGTCAGTTGGCTTTAGAGGTGGATCGGCAACTGTCCTTGGAGACAGAGTATTATCGTAATGTTCCTGTTGGGCCTGTAAAACCGGGTCCGTCGACCTTTGGATCGGATTTACAGTCAGTCACGAGTCAACCTGCTGTCGGTTAGGTGGCGTTCAGCGACGCGTGGACGGGGGCAGATGGGACGTGGTCAGGCTAGCGTTGTGCAACAGGTAACTTAAGTGCCCGTAAATAATTCAACGGCCCCAGAGGCCCTGAATGTATGTTGCACTAATTGCTGTTTGCGCAGACATGTCGTGCCGAATTGCATGCTCCCAGAAGTGGAACGTGGCTTAAGGGCATGTTTCCGCTGTGGTAGGCAGGGGCACCTATGAGCTCAGTGTCAGAGAAACTGAAGTCAGCCGGCCCTTTGTGCGTCAAGAACACGCTGCATTTGACTTTTCATGTGACGTGCGTTGATTGTTTCGTGTCAGTGTCATTGTATGGCATTTTTTGTGCCGCTTTGATAGATACTGGAGCCTCACATCGTTTCGTGCGGGAATAGTTGTGGGAGTTCCTGTTGAGACGTGATTCACACTTGTCTACCCGGATAGATGAATCATCGACTCTGGAGGTGTATGTGGCAAACGGCCATGTTGTTAAGTGCACCCGATCCATCTAGTTGCACTTTAAGGTCAATAGGTTCTCTTGGACGTACCGTTTCTGGATTGTTCAAAATTTGGTCGCCAATATAGTGTTGGGTGTGGATTTCTTGTACCACACTCGTGCGGTGGTTGATGTACATGCACAGCTGCTGGTGTTCAAATTCGCCCCCAAGGTCATCTGTCCTTTACGTAATTTTAAGACATCCACTTTTGCCCCATTTGGTTATGTTGCAGTGCAAAGTCCCTCTCGCGATAACGCTTTGGAGGATTTGTTGCGTGAATTTTCGGACGTTGTTTCCACACACATCGGAAGGTGTGAGGTTTTTCCTTATAAATTTGCTGTTATTGACGATGTTCCGGTTAGGGGCCCGTTTTATTCATACGATTCGCCGAAGTTAGCCATTATGCGTCAAATCGTTGACAAATTGCTTAGTGAAGGGGTAATTTCGCCCTAGGCTTCGGATTACGCTAGTCCTGCTTTTTTAGTGAAAAAGAAAGATGGCAGATATCGGTTGGTTACCAATATATCTAAGGTCAATGATAAGATTTTTCTCGACCCTACCCGCTCCTACTGTGGACGCCGCCCACCAGCACTTGGGGAAGGGTAGTGTGTATTCCGTCATTGATCTTACAGGGTGGCTAGCAAAACCTGTAAAAAAAATTCCCTGACTTTTCCCTGACCTTTCCAGGTCAGCTGCTCTTATTTCCCTGACCAACAAAATATCAATGAAATTAACCACGTTGTACGATCGCGACAAATTTTTTTGTATAAATGTTAAGAATCACTACTCATCGTGTACCGGCCAAACTATTGATTTTAGTCTTAGAGTTTATTTATCAAAAATGTTTTAGGGACATTATAAGTAGTGCTACATAAAATAACATTTTTGTTAGGTAACAAATTTTTATGTAGGACTACTTCTAATGTCTCTAAAAGCCCTACGTATAATTTTTTGTTATGTTGCCTAATTTAGGTTAGTAAACTTAAACTGACCTAATTTAACTTAAACATAACCTAACCAAACTTAAAACATAACCTAAAAAAATTACGTAGGACTACTACAACGTCTGTAGAAAAATTTTCATAACAAACTATGTATAAAATCAATAGTTTGGCCAGTACACAATGAGTAGTGATACTTAATATTTACTTCTTTTTTAAGCTGAGCTGAACACTACTTATCAACATAACTTCACCTTGCAGAAATTCTATATCTTCATTATTTACAAAGAAACAAAGTCCTAGGAATATTCAAATACGACAATTTTCACTTATGTCAATTCACATTCCACTTATAAAATGCTGTGGTTGTGAAGTTATGGAGAGAAAAGCTCTCAATACCAGAATTAAAAGCATTCAATAAGTTGCCGAAACACAGACGTATACCTAATACCTGGTTACTACACCATCACTCTTTGAATCCCAAAAACATACTACAATGTGCATCTGTTGTTTTTGCGAAACTTTGTTCAACGATTCGTCGAAACAAACTTCAACTTTCTTTCCCTCTAGCATTTAATTCATTTCATCCATGAAATACTTCGCATGACCAAATGTGATATAAAAGCCTATCTTATCTCGCTGTAACTGAAGTTCCTTTGCTGTGACACTGATCTGGAAACATTGTGTTTCACATGGTACAGATTTGAAAAAAGCATCTGCATCTAGACCTACCTTCACAGTTTAAACTGTGTGTACAATAAGGCAAGATGGCCACCATGATGGTGTGAGAGGTTGTATTGTTCCAGTATTTATATAATATTATAAAAAGTTCCTTTGTAGTAATTAAGTTGTAAGGCAGTTAGAGTAATTAGAGTTGTATTAGAGTAAATTTGTAATAATTTGAGAGCCGTAGATTAAGATTTTGGGTTAGAAATTAGACTTTAAAAGTGCATTGTTTACTGCTGTTATAGTCTTTTGTTAAGATGGCTGAATGCTGATAGAAATAGTTACAGCTTTGTATTTGTAGGAAATAATATTAGTAAATAATAATAATAATAGTTTGGTAGTTGTTGAAAAAAAACGTATGTAGTAGTGTTTAATGCAAATAAGATTAGGGGTAAGAAAAATATTGCAACCAGAAATGGGGAGACGAAGATATAAATGTGAGTGCTGTAGAAGGGTGTGGAAGGATGGGGAAAGTGGAGTTCAGTGTGATAACTGCCAAGGGTGGTTTCATGCAAAATGCCTACAAATAAAAAAGGAGGAGGAATTAGAGTCGCTGGGAAATGAGTGGTGGTGTGAAAAATGTAATACAGAAAGAATAAAGAAAAGAGGTATAGTGGCAGTGGTAGGAAACCGAATTAGACAGGAGTTGGAGAAAGAGGAGAGAGACAACCAGGTAGGAGAGGAAAGGAGTACCACGAGGAGTGACTGGGCACTAAATATACTAGGGGACATATTGGGGGGGGGGGGGGGAGATGGTTGATGGAATGGATGGGAGAAGGCAAGAATGGAATGGTATAGTTGAGGTTATTAACAGGAAGGAAATGGAAGTGAGGAGTAGAATTGAGAGGGTAGAGGATGAGATGAAAAGAAGGCCAAAGGCTGAATTAAGTAGATTGGAAGAGAGAATAGAAAAGCTTGAATGTGAATTGAAGGTGAATAAAAGGGAAATAGCAGCTCTGAGTAGTGCAGCACAGAGGGAGTTGGAGGAGGAAAGGCAAAGGAGAAGGGAGGTTGAAATTGAGATGGTAAAGCTGAGAAAAAGGGTAAAGGAATTGGAAGTGAAGACCAGGGAAAAGGCTGAGACAAATAAGGACATGTATACAGAGGCAAGTAGTAAGGAAACTCAGAGGGAAGAAAGTACAGGGAAGGAGGGAAAAGGGGAAGTAGCAAGGGAGGAGCCGGAGAAAACTGGAAAGCAGGTTAAGGGAACAGAAAATGTAGACAAGGGCAGGGGAAACCAACTAAGAGAGGAAACCAGGTTGACTGATAGGAGTAAACAGAAAGGAAGGCCCAACAAAAAGGAAAATGAAGGAAGAAATGAAATAATTAGAGAGAGGAACTGGGTAAGAGGAAACGGGGTGGTACTATTTGGGGACACCATATTGAGGCATGTAAATGTCGTAGGGGCCTACAAGAAAGTGAGAGGTGGAGAGAGGATGCAGGATGTAATGACTAGAGCAGAGAGGAGTAATTTAACTGGCATAAAGACAGTTGTAGTACATGTGGGGACAAATGATCTGGTCAGAGGAGTGGGGCCACTACAGTTTGAGGAGGAAGTGAGGAGTGTACTGAAGGCAGTCAGGCACAAGGCTAGAAATGCAAGGATAGTAGTAAGTGGAATACTTCCGAGAAAAGGTGTGCGAGGGATAAAAATCCTGAGAGCAGAGGAGATTATGAGAAAGCTATGCTGGGAATGTGGGGCAGTATTTGTCACAGCTAGAACAAGATTAAGGGAAGGACACTTTGCTAGAGACAAGGTGCATCTGGGGAAGGTGTTGTGGTTTTGACTGGGATGATAATGGAAGTAATAGGGAAAGGGGAGATGCAGCAGGGAAACTGGCATGGAGGGAGGAAAAATGGAAGGCAAGGATAAGTAAAGGGGAAGTAACTAAAGTTGAGGATGGGGAGAAAGGAATACTATTCCGAGAAATTGATGGTAAAGGAAAACTACAGGTACGTAAAGATATTAAAATAAAAAGTTGGAAAACTGTTAAGTTAATGGTGATTAATTGTAGGAGCATCTACAACAAAATGGAGGAATTCTGGGGAAGAGTCGAAGGATATGGAGCCAACATAGTGGTGGCAGTAGAAACATGGCTGGATGAAGATGTGCAGGATGGAGAGTTGATGAGGACTGGGTATAGTATATTTCGAATAGACAGAAACAGGAGAGGAGGGGGGTTACTAGTGGTTCTGAAAGATGGACTAGAAAGGAAAGTGGAATGGGTGGGGGAGGCAGTAGAACTAATTGAGATAAAAATTCAAGGTTTAGAGAGAATTTTGAGGCTGATTGCAACCTACAGGCCACCAGGGAAAAAAAGGAGAAATAATTGTGGCACTTAAGGAAAGGCTAGATCAGATAGGGGAGGCGAGATGTGTAGTGGTAGCAGGTGATCTAAACTTGCCAGGAGTGACATGGGAAGAAGGACCTGAGGGGGTAGGACCAATGACTCAGAGATAGGCATGTCAACTGGTAAATAGGGGATTGGGACAAGCAGTAATAGGAACAACAAGGCAGGGGACCGGGGAAGATGGCACTTTGTTAGATGTAGTCTTGGTTAAACCAGTTGAAGCGGTGGTCAGTTCAGTAGTATTAGAAGGAATTAGTGACCACAGAATCCCAGTAGTTGAGATGGCCACAAAACTGATGACAGAGATTAAAGAGAGGGCTAGGGCAGTTAGACAGTTTAAAAAAGCAGATCAAACTAAAATAAAGTTATACTTAAAAGAAAATTATGAGACATGGTCTAGGGAGGAAGGAATTGAAGAAATGTGGGCAGGTTTGAAAGAAATTTTAATAAATGTGGTTCAAAAGTTTGTACCCATAAAGAATGTGGGAATGGGAAGATACCCACCTTATTATGGAAGGGAAGTTAGGAGGCTTAAACGCAAGTGTAGCGAATAGCATGCTAAAAACAAAAGGGTAGAAAGCAAAAGTATGAGAGATGAGATGAGGGAATTAGGGAAAGCTCGTATATGGATACGATGATGGAGGAAGGGCTAAAAGGTAGTTGGGATAAGCTATTTAAGGATGTAAGAAAGGCAAGAGGATGGGAACAGAAAATACCAACACTAAGAAGGGAAGGGGGACAAGAATACGTAACTGATGAGGAGAAAGCAGAGGTGTTGCAGGAGCAGTACCTAACTGTGTTTGAGACAAGCAAAGAAGGTAGGTGGGAAAGTAGGAAAATTTTTAGTTTTTACAATGACAAAGGTACTAGGGCGACTCAATGATAGAAAAGCAGAGGGACCAAATGTTATTCGAAATGTAATGTTAAAGATGGGGGAAGGAGAGGTGTGCAGATACCCACAGGTACTTTTTAGCAAATCACTAGAACTTGGTAAGTTGCCAGCAGAATGGAAGACTGCAATAGTGGTTCCCATTTACAAGGGGGGAGGAGAGACGATGAAACCAGCCAATTACAGACCAGTGAGCCTAACATCTAATGTTGAAAAAGTTATGGAGAGACTGGTGAGTGAATATATTGTGAGGGTAATGGAGGAGAACGGGAGTATGGACGATAGACAACATGGATTCAGAAAGGTGTTCTCATGTGAGACGCAGTTGGCAGGATTGATGGAAGATATAGGGGAGGCTATGGATGGGAGGAAACAGGAAGATGCATGTTTTGTGGATTTTGAAAAGGCGTTCGACAAGGTGCCACACGTAAAGTTAATGATAAAACTGAATGAGTTGTTGGAGGATAAGATGGTGGTAAACTGGGTGGGAGAGTATCCGAGAGGAAGAACCCAGAGAGTACGAGTAAGAGAGACACTCTCAGAGGAAGGAAGGGTAACATCAGGGGTTCCACAGGGTAAGTGTTCTAGGATCCCTCCTCTTTTTAATTATGATGGGGGATTTGGGGATAAACATGAATTGTAGGGTTCACCTTTTTGCAGACGACTGTGTATTGTACAAGGTGATTGGAGAGGGTGGGGGTCTGCAGGAGGACATAAACAAATTGGAACAGTGGACGAAGGAAAATGAGATGAAAATTAACGTAAATAAAACTAAAATTTTGAGATTTACACAGAAAAGAGAGGTAGTCAGAGAGACATATAGATGGGGAGGACAGGAGATTGGAGAGG
>PNEQ01083188.1:0-13090 GCA_003012365.1 Medauroidea extradentata | reverse complement strand
ACACAGCACAATAGTTCAGTTTCAATGCTGGGACATGTGGCCACAGAGTGGGGATCCATGCATTGAAATTAAAGATGCAGGATGGAGAGAAGGAAGGTAGTTGTAGGCCACCTGTAATAAATGAAATGTGATGGAGTGCATCGAAAGACAAGCGGAGGGTCGAAAGACAGGTCAGGATATACAGTTAAGAATGTAGGGGGAGGGTGATATTGTCACCTAATTAACGGAAATTGTAGAGGGAGAGGAAACATCAGTGACAAGATTTGAAGGGTGTGGAGGATAGTGGAGCTCTATGTTTGTGAGGAAGTGGAATGTTTTGCAGGACTTGGAAATACATTATTGAGGAAGGGTGGGGGGTAGTTTCTGGAAGTCAAAGGGAGGACTAGAGGGGCAGAAAGGAGTGATCTTTTCACAAGGCAAAGCACAATTGAGAGTGATTTTGTTATTATTGTTGTTATGTAAAGCGGGAGCAGCCAATCTTTGATAACACTTTTCGTGCTTAGTTATTATATAATTTGCTATTCATGGCAAGAAATACAGTTTTGCAGTTTGACTTCAAACTAATTTAAATGCATGAAATTTCAAGTAACTGTGAAGCAATTCCCTTTGATATAGCCTTGTACAAAACACAACTGTAATATCACATATTTGCTCGCTTGCAAAATTTTTATGAGGTCTAAAATAGTAGACTTAAAACTGTGGGACTTAAGTTTTATTGCCTCGGCTAGAAAATTATGGCGTACACATTTCCACTGACTTGCTATGTTCATAACAATATAAAAGCTTTAATAACTATGCTAAAATATTTTCTTTTTATAATTTTTGTACTTGATTAGAAATCAAAAATTTGACATTATGCAAGTAAACATTTCCTGCTGGGTTTCATTTTTTGCTGCATTGATGACTATTTAAATATTTTCATTGTATAGAAATCTTTAATTAATATAGCCCTACACGAATGTCAATGAGCATTTAATCTCCACCATAGATGAAAGCAGACATTCGAGAGTACACGCAAACATGCGTGTTTTCATAACAAAGCTGGAAATTTTAAAATAGTGCATCCAAATGCTCTATTTTCCGTATAAGAAAACGTAATCGTTCAAGGAAAGCGAAACGCTATCTAGGAGGCTAAAGGAAAGCAAATTGCTTCGTAAATATATTTACGCCTGGGGTACATTATAAGCCCTTAGTACTAGCCTTCAAGTGATTAACAAAAAAAATATTTTTTGATTGGTATAACAACCTCTGCCATCTTGGATTTACTGCTGTGTCTTGTTTCGTCTCTTTGTTGTGTCGTTTGTCTTTTCTGTATATGTCTGCTATCTGTTGCGTTTTGTCTCGTCTATTTGTTGTGTATTTTTGTTATTTTTCTGTTCATGTCTGATATTTGCTGTGTTTTTTGTTTCATCTCATCGTTGTGTCGCATGTTACTCGATTTTTTATTTTATTTGTTATTATTTTAATTTATTATCTGTTTGTTCCTTGTTTCTATTTGACCCGATTCCATTTTGGAATTTCTTGTTGTGTATGTATCTTGATGACTAAAGCATACTCTGCTTATATTATGGTGTTATTTTATTTGTTTAGTTTTCTTTGACGGTCATTCAGTTTGCAATGGAGTACGTCCAAAAAACTGAATCCTGTTATATTCTGTTATTTAATTACACTGCATATAACATGATGTTAACTGTATTCTTTATAAGACGTGTTAAATTTTGTGCCTTGAGTTAGAGAAATAGTTCCTTAAAATAATGTCTTTTATCGCTCAGGCTAAATTATTAAAACAATTTTTAACGTTATTTTGTATAATTAATTAAATTTTGATAGTTACTTGGGAATCTTATTTTGGTATTCGGTTATACATACAAGCAACTGTGACATCATGTCAGGCTAGTGTTGGTTCATCTCTCTGGGATCTTACTTGTATGAACTCACAAAATTAACTAAACATAAGTACCGTAAAACAGGATAATTAGAAACACTGGGGTGAATAGAAACAAAATTAGAAATATGTTCTTCACTTACCTACACCTGTTGCTTTAAAGTAATATCATTACAATAAAACTACTGTTTGTAGGTAAATTGTTTTAACTTGCCTACTTAAATATTAAATTTTTAAATCATCTATACCGAAAATTTACCTTTGAAATTGCTTTCTATTCACCCCAATGTTTCTAATCACCCTGCTTTACTGAATGACCAACAATTAGCATTATTGAAAGATAATCTGAGTTTGTTGGTTAGTAGATGGCAGTGATGATAAATAGCGGAAATCCATGTTGGTATATTTTATATCATTCAGTAAAAATTCATATACATTTCTCATAGAAAATACTGCTGTTCAACAAATTTCAAGTTTAATCACCAGAGATGTTCTTAACATTATCTAAGCAAGTAAATAATTCTACACAAAATTTAAATGTTGCAGTATGTTTACTAATTTTTGAGTTTTTCATCATATTGCTTTCGTTGGCATTCTTTTCTGTGTGTTTTAAAACCCTAGGATAACTCCTCCCCTTACAGCCCTTGAGCAAACATTTCAGTTATCAAAATATACACTAAAGGAAAGTAGGCTGATTAGTTCTGTATAGATCTACTTGTTATATATAGAGATTTAGCTATAGTTATAAAAGCATATTGTTTAATTATTGGTTTATGTAAATAATTATGAAATTTTATTCAAAATATATATGTGACGTGTATTATAATGTTATTATATGACAAGCTCCATATCCAAAAGTCGTCTGACTTAAGTGGATCTACAGAGCAATATGAATAAATAAAAATAAATAAATACATGAGTTCGTGTTCACACTCGTATGCAACTAAATTTTACTATAGCATTTAAAGCAGGAAGGTGATTTTTGTAGGAAAATTTCATATATTTTCCTTTTTTTTTTTTTTTTTTTTTCATTTTTACTGCTAAGAAAAACAGCTGATGTAATTATTTTGAAAAAGAATTTCATACAGAGATATGTTAAAATTATTTCAAAAAATGCTCTTTTCATGCAAGTAGTTTTTTATAACTGTAACTAGATGAAATCTGATTTCTCATTAAAATACACGCATGCATATAAAAGGTACTATTAAAGTGTTTCGATAAAGTAAAAATATAACTGTATTAAAGCTTAACATAAATTAGATTTCATTTCATTGAAGTTAATGTTAGAAATAATAAAGTTTTTCTTCTTCCAGATTTTGGGACTTATTAGCGCAATGTTTTGCTTCTTAATGATGAGGGATGTGCAGAACACCAATAACACTGAAGATGAGGAAGACGAGAAAGGATGTAGTGAGTGGAAATATGATAAGCTATGAATTTTGACAGTATTTGGTTACATAATATGTATGGTCAATTAAGAGACACTGCAAAAATTTTCAATATTTTATGATATTTTTAAGAGCATGTTGATATTCTAAAAGGGAATTATATTGCCTTCAGTTGTTATTTTGCTACGTTTTAGTCCAGTTTACTACAGTATTCATACCAGTTGAGGGGTGTTTCACTCAGGAAAAGACGAACTTTTAAATATAACTATTAAGTTCCCTTCTGCATTAACAGTTTTGGTTAGAATCATTAAAACCATTGATAAGCAATTTTAAGTTATTTACAAACAAAAGGTTTCTCAGATTTCGCGGTCTATAGATGAGACTTATTAAAGCATAACAAGTTCAGTAAACATAGGTTAGGAAATGAACTTTTCTCCCATGCTCTATTAGTTTTTATGAGTTACCCAGTCTGAATGACTCTAATTATGTATTTGACTCCGTAAAACACGACACAGGAAACAAAATATTAATACTTGACGCCATTTGACATTTATAGGTAATTAAATACACTATCTTTAGAGATGATGGTTTGTCACAGGAAAACTTGACTAAGCTGGATTTCAACCTACGTTCGGCTCACTATAAAATTACAGGCTTTCGCTTGCGCGTACAACAGTTACCCTATTTGACTGAGCCGGTAAGAACCTCGATATTGTAATAGTTGATGTCTGTTTTTGGTCTGCAGACAGCTACGTTGTGCCAGATATGTATCGCCCAATCATATATGATGCGAGAAACAACAATTCGCATATTTATCTACTTCTTCAGCCGCCGAAGTTCTTGAATTTGCGTTGCGTCCATTATCTGAACACTATGTTGATCCCGCAGCACTTCTTTCCGACGTCACCGTGTCGTCTTATCACAGCTATCTTCCGTTATGGAAGTTTCTCCTGGCACTCATCCCATACAGGCTAAGCTCCAAACAATCACTGCCTGCCTACTAAGCCCAACCCGAGTTTTATATTAGTCTCTGCATCGCCGCACTCTGATAATTCTCCCAGCTTAGTAATTACTCTAACTGAACATGAAAGTTCCTGAGTTTTGACGGGCTTCCATAACCGTCTTGGAGAGGTCTTAACGCAGTCAATCCGAGGAAGTTTCACGGTATCGGCAAGTACACAAGTTTTGCCAGCAACTAATTACAGTACAGTGTACTATACGTATAGTTTAATCTGAAATTAAAAGCAGTTTAGCATACTGTTAAATATGTTTCCCTGTAAGCGATTTAACAATTAACCAAGAAAAAATTTAAGCTCCTTAAATAATGAGACTTCTAAAATATTTGGTAATAGTTTCAGTTAACTTCTAAAAGATGCCTCACTTACACTTATATCTCATTAAATTGTAAATGTCTGACTTCGATAGTTATCATGTGCGGTTTTACTGCTGGTAAAGTTTTGTTTTGGTCTATTGTGTTCGTAGTAGATACAGAAGGGTGCTTTAAAATTTGTTTACTAATTACACTTACATGCTAAAGAAAAATTATTTTATGAAATGTGGAAATCTTATAATATTTTCATATTCCGCTAACATGTATATGAAGATTATGTTTAAATCGTGTTGCATTAAAAGACCCACTGTGAGTTATTTTCTGAGAAAAATTCAATTCGTTAGTATGTGACAGTATACGTACTTTAGAAAAATGTGGCGAAACTATGCCTATTTCTTCGGGCTGATAATTATTCAGAGCTCGATAACAAACAGCTAGAATATTTTAAACTCTGGGTATAGAAAAGTTGCCTACCCACCAGGCTATTTATTGTATCACTACATCATAAACATTTGTGTGTACTTAACACGCAACCGGTAGAATCATATAGTGTTGCATCATTTGTTCCTTTATGTTTATTTCAACACTGCTTAGTTATTATCACCAATCTTACGCAATTACATATCAGAGTAAATGCACTGTATGTAACAAAGCTGAAAACTTTTAAATTTGCTACGTTAGGTGTGAGCACATCGCACAAAAACTTCGCTTCATTTTCTTCAAGATTTTGATGTAATAATAAAGTGTTCCTCGGATTTAGACTTTAGGGGAACCTAAAACCTTAATGTTTATGATGGACCATCAATGTCATTACCCAGATTTCTTACATTCCCGCCCATAATCCCCTATCACAACCTGATAACATATATCTGAAACACATAAGCGCCCAAAACATAATGTAAAATCTGTGCCAAGTAAGAGCGCACATTACTAATCACAAATTGATACAATTACTTAAGAATTAATAAATCTCAGTGTATTCCACACTGGTGACATGGGTTTGAATACATGAAATGTAAGAAATACTTTAACATTTGATGAACTAAGTCGGTTAGTATAAAATACTAATATTGTCTAAATGGTTTGTCTGCCAGATGATATTTTCCACATAGCCTTCGCGATAAACGGGATAGTGCAGATTATTCAATCAATTGTGTCTGCTCTTCTAGTCTACGCAGGAAAAACGGTAAGTGTGTTGTGGCAAATATGTCCTAGGTTTAAGAGTTTTGTGAACATAATGTGAATATGTATGGTCTAACACCTCAGGTATTCATAATATGCATTAGGTAGTTTAACAAAGAGTTGCACAACAAGTAAAAATCTATCCTGAATAAAAATTAGTGCAAATTACTACCAACTAACCATTTTTACCAGCAATCGAGCTGGAAATTAAATGCAGGTCTTCAGTTATATCGCAAATAAAATAGAAACACTTTCTATTCGGAACTCGCGTGGTGTTGACGTCACAGAAACCTCGACGCTGATAGGCTGACGATTTTTGATATTCTCGTCACGCAGTTGTGATTTCAGAATAAGACAGTTATTAAACTAGGCGACCATATTCGGGTCTTCTATAGCATGCGGTTGCAATATACCCGCGTAATACTCGAACATTAAAAAATAATAACTGTCACGTCTTGTAGGCTGCATTGCAACTCTGACGTCAGAGTCTCGCCGGTATTTTACATTGCAACCCCGTCCATACTATTCCATTGTCAGTCCAGTCCTCCATCCTGGTGGTACACCCCGCGTACAAAATACCCGCGACGTCACAAACTAGCCTCACACGCAGCCTAGCGGCCAGTAAAAAAGAAAATAAATAAATAAATAAATAAATAAAAAATAAAAAAAAAATAAAAAAATAAAAACAAGAATCTTGATCACCATACTTCCACTAACTGATAGTTCAAGAAGCACAGTAAATATAAAACTGCCAAACTAATGAAATGATATATCCAGCTTTCCCAGACTGGATTAGAAAAACAATAAATATAAAGTTTATGATCGGATCCAACCTTTATTTAACCTACATTATCAAACAATAAATGTAAATAATTATCACTGCAATGCGACTACTATTAAAATACTTCACAGATTCATTATGACGATTAATAAGGGTTTAAATATGATTAGACATTATTAAATAAGACTTAGTATATATAATTAAATATGACTGAACGTAATTTAATATGAATGTCACTAGACATTATCTTGAGAATCAATATTTGGGATAAAATAATACTTAGGGTATAAATAGATGGGATTAGATATAACTTTGGCCAATGTTAAAATATTAGTCAAATTATTTACTCCTGTTAAAAAGGTTTCGGATTATACTACAGTCCTTCCACAGAACCAATAGTCTCAGCAGCTTAAATCTATCAGTTTCAAAGTTGATATTTCCAACAACTAACTAGTTTCCATTGTCTTCCACAGAAGAAAATGGGAGTCCTGCCGACATGGAAAAATTTCGCAGCGATTATGTTCTGCATTACAATGGTTTCGGTG
Organism: Medauroidea extradentata; assembly: GCA_003012365.1. Taxonomy (NCBI): domain Eukaryota; kingdom Metazoa; phylum Arthropoda; class Insecta; order Phasmatodea; family Phasmatidae; genus Medauroidea; species Medauroidea extradentata. The sequence continues at coordinate 5,979 of PNEQ01083188.1, read as the reverse complement.
CTGATGTGCTTCATCGGCTTGAAGGGGTTAAAGAATTTGGAAGGCCTGCGTATATTAACGTGGGTAGTATTTTATGTTGGTAAGTATCTTGCAGTATCTAAATGCATGTGTGCTGGTCTGGTCCACCTAGTGATAAAACTCCGTACGATGTGGTGTAGAGATTGGATTGGTCTCGTCACGATGGTCCCTAAGGGCTGACCCTTTTTATATTGTTGACAGGCGAGTCCCTTCTCTGTGATTGTAAAAAGCGTATCTCTTTCTGGCGAGATTATTCAACTGTTCTAGTAGACTATAAGCTTGTTTCTTCTGGTAAAGTTCACTGGGATCAGGTGCAGAGGGACTGGCTTGCCAATAACCTGCCTGTGAGATGTCGGAAAACATGCCGCATGTGTGTGAACCATCTTACTTCAGGTAATCAGTCTTCGAGTGATCATGAATACACTCTAAACCATAAAGGATGAAAGTTTTACTCTAAAGTAGAAAAATGATTAAAAAGGTTCTCATTTTATTAGAGGTCAGATCGCACTAGGTTGACAGTATTTTCTACCTGAATAAAAAAACAATAGCACAATTCTCTCTGCAGCTTAAATAATCACTCTAGGTTATTATCTGTCATCATGAAATTGTTAAACATGTTCAATGGGCAGTCGTTCAATAGCGGAATTTCATGTAAGTGGCATGCTAGTTCTTAAAAACACTTACATGATTCGTTACCAGGCACGATAAACTAACCACACTTTTAAAATCTTTTACGAAATTTTGTTACTGTGTACAAAATTAATGCGTTGGTCACAACAGAATGAGGTGTACAACAAAAGTTCAATTTTTGTTTGCAACACAATAGTATGGGGTCAGTAATGTAAATAATTCATTAACCCTGTGACTAAATACTTCCAGGACATTTATTTCTCTAAATTTAAAGCTATAACATCGTCACGAACTAACTTCGTCAAGTTGCGTCTACTCTGTCCGTGTAAGATGAAAATTTGTGTACGGTACGTTTTCATACGCGCGAATTTTATCAGGTGCGTCAGCTAATATAATTTGTAGCAGACATCAAAAACGACTTATGTGACTCACCTGCTTACCATGTTTAGCTTGTTAAAGGCTTAATTTGTATTATACATTAGCAGCATTGAAAACACCACATTTTAAGTGGCGTTTTATGCAACATTGACTAATGCTGTGGCATACACCAATCACGGTAGCACAACGCACTGTAACTCCTACTATTCTTGATAGAAAATTATTAAATATAAAAATTATACGTATTTTTAATGTGTAAGTATTTAATTAGGTTTACAACTTATACTTGGCGGTATGCCGTTACAGAACCATACATATTCGAGAATTTTTATTAACAGAGTTGAAATTACATTCTTACATTTACTGTCCAAATGTGGTTTTACAATTCATTTTCATGCAGATGTTTCATGATCCTAGTTGCCTTTCTTCTGTTTATCAATTCTACTTACATTTAACTAGAGAATAGAACTCGTGTGTCTACAATTGAATAACTTGTGTCTCCTCTATCGGAGTTGGTCGGATCTCTACGTAAACGTAACTATCGACATGTTCATATGACAAAATTTTGCAATGTTGAGCCCGCTTAATGTACAATAAATTGTTAAGTCTGTCGTTAATTCCTCGTAAACTATGTTAACGCATTGTAAAACATATTCAGTCTATCAATCTTGTTAACTTAAAGTAAACTACGATAGAATTTGTTATAAAAAATATGAAAAATTTGACCTTCATTACAGTTAGTCATGTTGACATGTAAGATAAACACAGTAAAATCAAACGTAAACTTGATGATCTAGAAAGGACATGATTATCGGTGCCTTAAGAGGTATCGAATTCTTCCTTAAGGATATACGTTAGCTACACAATATATTACAAAAAATAAAGCTGAGGGTTCTCAAAACAATTTTAAGTTGAAATATTCGAAATTCGTCAATCATGTTTTATTACGTGTAAAATAAAACAAGTCTCTGCAGCAAAATACATCAAAGTAACTTACAGCCTTAAAAATATTAAGCGTAAAATGTAACTTTTTCTTAAACTATTATCTCATAAACACTTAACATTGATAACGTTTAATTTAGCATACTGCTACTAACTATGGACTGCGTATTTCAAATGCAGTTTATTTGGAATCAGTTAGCTGATAAAATATATTGCCATTAACACAATTTCGTACTCGCTTCTTGTATATTTAGGTCTCTTAAAAGGACACCAAGCTCTCGCGAAGTTATTATTTCCGTCCAAACACGCAATCATACGTTTTATTAATTTAAATATGGTCTTAGTGCGTTATTTTACACTACTTAACGCAGGAAAATATCATCTTCATTTTAAAATTCAACTGCTGAAATTTATACGAAATCCACATGCTTCTACCGTAACATAGTGTCGTTATGTTAGCCATACTATTTTTATTTATTTTTACAGTAATACTCAGTTTAAAGTAACTGCTAAAATGTTACAAGCAATGCATTTAACGAATCAGTAACAACTTTGTTTTTGCCACAAATAAGCTCAACGTCTTGTCGCACAGAAATAGTTGTGAAATACATCAAGCCTTAAAGTCTGGACTGATCACATTGAACTTTTTTAATTCTCTGTCATAATACATTCTGCAAAGAATCCTTTCGCTTCAAATGAAAATTAAAACTCATGTATTCTTAGTTAGTAGTGTCCACCAAAACTTTTGGTGCGAAAGTATAACATGCATAAAAGTGTTACTACCACACCGAATTACTCTCCTATTTGCACGAGAGAGAAAATTTTTGATTTAAATTTAGCTACCATCTACGACTTTGTTTTCGATGAAACACTGTACAGTGAAACTAATACTTTCTTGCTGGCGTAGTTTTTGTTTCTGACTACACAGTTACAGAAGAAAATATTTTTCACAAAATTTCATTATGTAGATCCTAAGAGCCTAAAGATGCAAAAAGATTAAACATTTATTAAAACCTTCTCTAAAACAACCAGTCAAGGAGATCAAGGAGTAAGAGTGTTTACAGGAGCTGGTAAGCTAACTAGTTGTCTTCATGACTGTGTTTCAGACATGTTGTTCTACTTTCTCTCTGTATTGGCGAGGTACAGTTTAACCTTGCTCGATGAGACACCTGTCCAAGCTGAACCAACGTTTATCTCACCCAACAATATGGCCGGAAGTTACGGCTGGACCCGACACGACCAGAGACCTGTCCAAGCTGCACCAGTATCCATATATGCAAACAATGTGTAGAAATAACTAGCACCATTTCTGCTAAGTTGCATTCGAGGTGATCCATGCGTGGCCATGTGACATCACATCAGGAGAACGGTACACTGACATGTTACTGAGCTCATCTCGTAGCAAATGTCCTGTGTAACAGTTTGGAAACAAAGAACTACTACGTAACGCCAAATGCGTATTTTTACAATCAACTCGAGGAACAAGTTCCAGTTACAACACTTCAGATTATCGGCGCAGGACAAGTTGCTTCGTTTGTTTTGTTGTTTCTATAGCCTTGCTCTTGTATTTTAGATTATTCTTATCAAACCATTCTTATCTAACCAGCCAAAATTGCAATAAAATATACTAATACACGTATTGCCAAATATAGTTGATTTACCTCCTCCTTTGTAAGAAAAACGTTTCAGCATTTGTGTATATTTGAAACTCTTTGTAGTATTTGTTATGTGTGAAGTAATTCCATAACGTCTGCTGGTGATTATATAAGGTAAGGAGTCAGTTAAAGCCACGCTGAGGATTGGCTTTTTTGATACTTTTCTATTGTAAATAAATTATTGTTTTAATTCTACGAAATAACAGCAATAATGTACATTCAAACATAACATATGTATAGATGATTCGCGATAAAGTGAGCATTTTAGATGACCATGGCATCCAAAATGATACTTTATTGTGACTTTATTCTGTAACATTTTACTGCAGTACATTGTATGTAATTTGATTATTTCTGAAGTTAATTTGGATATATTAAGAGCGGTAGGAAACTTTAAGTTATCTTTAAGAAATAAAGTAACTAGGGTTTGAAAGTGATCGTGTTATCCCAAACACAAATACGACATTAATTATCAAGGGTGTCGTTGAGAAAAAATGGGAGGGGGGCCACGAATGGGGCAAATGCCCAGGTGTACGAGCTCATGAGGAGCCCGGGTCCAAGGCAGTGAATTGTAAAATAATTAAATAAAACTTTTAGAAAACTTATTTTTCCCCACATATAATTTGTCTCATGTTATACATGTAGTTGCTTCATGTGATACTCAGCAGCAAAAAAATGTCATATTCAGTTTTCATTGGAAAACAAAGAACAAAAAATGTGAGGTTTGGGATGATATGAGGCCAGGAAATCCTATCAACGGCTCTGATCATTAGCAATTTCTGCCCTGCCTGAAAATATATGGAAGATTGTAAATGGTTATATTAAAATGAAATATGCGAATTAAGTTCAAGAGGTGGCACCAAAGAAAGTTTTTACTTTGAAAGTGTTATTATTAACTGATAAAATGAATTTATTATTACAAACGTATAAATTTAATTTATTAATGATACAAATTTTGGAAAACACAAATCAAATGCTTCAAATCTTATAAAATTACATTTCAATTAATATGCATTATTGGCAGCTACAATTATCATTATAAGTTGGAGAAACAAAAGACTCTTTATCACATTTATCAATACTGGAACAGTTTCCATAATAATACACTTCGTATATTGAATACAATCTCATGTCAATTACTTGCTTTTTACAAATAGGACATGGTCAATCGTCTTTGCATGACGATAATACGTTAGGCAACCACTTCCAGCCGGAGTTATTGAGCGATTCGTGTCTGCTGAGATCCGGAAAGATACAATTCGTTTTACCTCTTTCTTAACTCGCTAACTGATGTCAGTTCAGTTTTAAACAATTTTACAATTCATTGGGCTAGTGATATTTTTTGGTCGTTGCTAATTTATGCAAGTGTATTGGTGTTGCAGTTTAATATTGGAAATTTATATCGGTTGTCTTGCAAACGGAACTAACACTGTTTACGCTTACATCGTCAGTCCCTCCTCCCCCCCCCCCGCCGAGGTTACTTCTGGTTCAGTATATGTCAGTTCAGGAGAGAAGAGGAAGGCATATTTAAGAAGGATGTGACAATCATACAGTTAAACTCCAAATTCTTGGAATGCATCAATTTAATTTGCAGGCATAATTGATTTCATACATACCTTGGAAAACAAAATACAAATATTGAACAGTTTTTAGTTTTATTACCAAACTAAACTTTACCTAAACGTAAACAAATTAATAAAGCAACGTTAGAAAGATACGAGAAATCTGATTATTGTTTAAAAATTATTTCCTCCATAATTATAAACTTTAAAACAATTTTTACGAACTTAGTGGCTTAACACGTACGAATTCCCAATTCTGGATGCATCTCATACTTACGTTAACAAGATAAAAAATATTTTAAACACTCTTCTTACTAAGAAACTAACTGGAACACTTACCATTTAAAAACCCGTGCCACAAATTGAAGCATGGAAACCTGATAAGGTCAGAATGATATTTAAATAAGGCAACCTGCACATTTTGTGTTTCAACAACAATTGTGACTTGTTGCCCTTCTGTTTGGTATATGGCATGTATTATGAATTATATATTTATAATGATAACTATTTCATAATAATTGTGTAACAGAAATTTGTAACCCATGATAACGTCTTCATAGTACGTATATGTAGTACTTGCGAGACAGTGTGCTACCTGTTATACGGTGTTGAGAAAAAAAAAACATTGGTCTTGACAGATACTGCAATCTATCTCGTTGAGATGGAACTGCATGCTACAAAGCATGGAGGCCTTAAATGCGTTGGGTAACCACTAGGTAATCCATATATATATATATATATATATATATATATATATATATATATATATATATATATATATATATATATATATA
>PNEQ01083185.1:0-21108 GCA_003012365.1 Medauroidea extradentata | reverse complement strand
TTAAGGGAGTGAGGGAGACTGAGGTGGAGGGTAAGGTGGTGAGGTGGAGAGGGATGCTGTGGTGGAGGGTAAGGTGGTAAGGTGGTGAGGGAGGTTGAGGTGGAGGGTAAGTAGGCAGGTGGAGGGTAAGTTGGTGTGGTGAAGGGTAAGGTGGTGAGGAGGCTGTAATGGAGGGTAAGTTGGTGGGGAAGGCAAAAGTGGAGGGTTAAGGTGTTGGTGGCCGCCCAACCCTTATCAGAAGCTGCTGCTGCTGCTGCTGCTGCACGATACAGTGGTAGAGCACCACTTTTGATGTTTCTTAACCTGTCAGCAGCCATGGTTGACTAAACAATCGCACACTGGCATATATATAGTCGTCTCAAATTTCCTTCCACTCACTACAAGTCACACGATAAGCCCCTCCGTTACCAGTTTTTGTAAGTGTGCCAGAGAAAGTTGCGATGCAGAAAATAGCGCCGCTCCTATGTCTGCCTGGCAAGCTTGCCATGTTTGAAAGAACACGATCTCTGACACAGACCAACACTTTTTCCATTTGTATTCCAAAGGAGAAAATTTGTATAATATCACAACACATATTACTAAGTAAATTTCAATTTTAATATAGTATAACTAATCATGATGTTTAATTGGCAATTTGAACTAAATTTATTGAATGATATCTTTTTAATGCTCTAATTATAATGCATGTAATTGCATTTGTGAAAAAATTACTGTTTTTCAGTAATTTAAAAATAAGCAATATAACACATATGTTTTATACATGTTATGTATATTTACTACGAATATTAGTAGGAAACATACAATCATTTCACAAGTGTGAACTTCAGGGAGGTTGGTAGTCTGTCAAGTTTTAAGGAAGTACCATTTCCCTTTCCTCTTCTATCGTTATTTTTTTTTTTTTTACCTCATACACACATAGAAGTCAGCAATAGCAGCATGAACAACAATGGCTAGTACTACAGACATTCGTCCTGGTTTCGACATATGTACGGTTTTGGTCATGCGTCCGGATTTAAAAAAACAGTGTAAGTTCACTGTATTATAGACTCAGTTGGACATATCCGTGCATGCAAAACACGTTCCAAAATTTTGTTCGATAGTTAATGTGAAATTTGTCGAGTCTTTTACAGATGTTACAAATCATTTCGAGAGATCTTTGCAGATCGAATACGTGGCGGATTGGTGACAGTACAAAGTTTTTAGAAATAAGTCTAAATGGGCAGATTTTATTTCTCTCTTCTAATCTCTGAGGAATAGCTTTATTCCTTTGAAGTTTACAGATGCTAACACTAGAAGAATAGTATTGCAACTGGACGCGCATATTTTACTACTTGCTAACGATCACGAATGTGGCAGAATAGTGCAAAAATTTTCAGTTTATTGTGACAGTACTAGTACGAAGTGTGAAGTGGAACAATCAGTGAACGATATTTTCGTAAGAGTATTTAAACAAAGCATACCTCAAGTGGCAAACATAGTTGGAGATTTGGTCGTTGCTGTAGAACGATGCGAATTTAATAAAAGGTTTTTCCTTCCACCGTTTGTAAGAAGCGCGGATCGTATGTGAGACTTAGAAGTACTAACGACGACATGCTGAATTATTTCTTTAGGAAACTTGTAACCAGTTGAATTTGAAGAAAGGATTTTATTTTTTAAGTATTGCTTTCTAGGAAGCAATTTATTTTTGTAAATATGGAAGATACCTGTTGGGGCTTACATGAATCTACTGCTTTGGTTACGCTTCCAGACAAACCGTTTCCTTTTACTGTGATGTCATAGTTTGCAACGTTTGTGCGAGCGAACCACGTTCGAAGCTTCTGTTCGGCAATGGATTAGGAAAGACAGAAGATTTATAGATATTACATTAAATTTCGAGACATGTTTGTATGGAATTAAAGCAGAATCTGTAAAGTATAAGAAATTTAGGAATGCGTTTGAAAATTATACTGATATTTTTCCTTTTGTTCTTTACGAAATATTCTTGGTATATTCGAAACAATGGACGCTAATGTTAGGAGAACGCTACTACAGCTACAAATGTATCTATTCCACGTGCAAACAAACACGAAGCTGTAAAGGCAGTAAAAAAATTTTCAGTCTATCGCGGAATTCTCGATAGTAAATGAGAAGTGACAAAATGCATGAATGATATTTTTGCAAGTGCCTTTGAACAGTACTTACCTCACATTACGAGCGAAATAGGATGTCTGGTTGCTTATAACGAAAAAAGTGAATATTTCAATAGATTCAGGATTCCCTTAAATGTTTCTGAATATTTTGTAATTGTACTAAAAAAAGTAAGCACGACATGCTACTTGAAAAATTGGGAGCTTTTCCAAACATGTTTTACAGGCGAATGTGAGTATATACGAATCATTAACTTATGGTTTTTGGCAGCAGTACCATGCTTGAATGCGGAGAAATATGCTGACTGGTAGATGATTTGTTATTTTTACGAAAAATTTAGTGTGTAACTTGTCCAAATCGTCAAAAATGTAAAATTCCTGATTTTGTTAAAATTTCAGAACAAACGTTTCGGTATCTTGACAAAAATTTCATTATTTCGCAAAATAATCAATTACATACTGGTTTAATGTTTTCCCGAGTTATTTTATTTGCATTGTACGACAGAAAATGTTGTATTTGATAAGATTCGTAATGTGTTTGTAGCAAATTTTGTATTGCTGGATACCCTATGCAGAACAATAACCAATAAAAATATGTATTACAAAAATGTTGTATCCGCATAATGATAACTACTGCTAATAATAAGAAACTTGATACGTTTTCTTTCCTGTTTCTTAGTAACAAATTAAAAATCAACCGTAACAGTGCCTGCTACTAGATATTACACATACTTGCTTTACTACACCGGAAACAAAATCCTGACTATGCTCTTGCCCAGAACGTGGTTAAAAGGAGATAGCCACGAAAGGTTGACAACCAAACATGTATCTCCAGGCAAGATTGTCATGCAGGTATATTCGAAGGTATCTCCTGTGTTCGATCCGACGTTGTCGCTGCCTCCATCCTGTACTATTGTGGCAGCACAACTGTACGTTTACAATATCAGCAATCACTCACTATGTGTACTTTTTTGGTGCAGGAAAAAATATTCACGACAGTGAAATTTTGTTATTATTGCCGGGATATGATACGTTTTGTGAAAACAAAAAGAAATATAAACTTTTATACTGTAGATGTTTTAAAATAACAACTGTCTTACATTGAATTACCCTGCAGTTTTAAAATCAAAACTTACTGTATGTTCTATGGTGATATTCGAAGACTAATGAATTACACTGAGTTGTATTATGTTTGTATTCAACTGCATTTAATATTTCATTGGCCGACCTCAACTTAGCAGTTGGTTATGCGTTGGCTCGTGGTGCAAAGCATTCTGGGTTCGGTCAGTGGTAAGACAGGAATGAGAAATTAAGATGTGTTTGTCAATCTGAGTTACAAAACTGAAGTGGATACCTGTCTCTAATGGCTGTGCTGCTGTCGACGGTACGTTTATCTGGAACAATTACTATTTTGGCTGTTTATGCCTCAAGTAGCGCTTACAGTAATGCAGTGAGTAGAATCTACTCGACAGAATTTTTACCAGTAAAAAAATTACTAATTTTTAATACGAAATTAAAAAATAAATCAAATAAGTTTCCTAAGCAGGGAACCCTCTCTCTCTGGCTCGCCAATGGTGAAAGGTTGTACTTGCACCAGGTTTTCAAACCATTATACTATAATTTAACCACCCATATAGAGAAGATCTAGAAAGGTTTTTGTAAATGCCTAAGGCGATGTTGAAGTGTAATCTAAGATAACACAGTCGGCACCAACCACAAACGCCGTTCACGAAACTGGATCGCCAGAGCCATATCATTATCACCACAGGCTGCCAGGCCGCTCGCCTCTTGTCGCTGCAACACTGCTATTATTTGTATACTGCTGGCCAAGATATTCTACACAGTGATACGCCACAGCAGTAGAAAACTACCGTTGCTTCTAAAGTCTCTACCTCAATATATTTGTTTAATGCACGTGGAATAGATTATTCCAGTATTGTTTTTTGTAATTTGGAGTTTCGTGCTATCCCCATTTTTCAGTAAAAAATAGCTACACCAAATGCATGTGGTGGAGAGCTACCTGATGTGTCAAAGTGAGTGAGTATTTTAGTACCAGGTTTATTAGATTATGGTGGAGTATTCGGGAATGGTGAGTTCCCGAATATTTGTACAAACTCCCGTTGCAATATATTTAGTACTTTGTGTTTGTTTACATTGCATCAGCATGCTCCGTGCTCTCGTTTCAGGAAGGAAGTTTCTGCCATTTTGGCACTACTGTTTTGTGTAACCTTTTTTTTATGGTAACTTATATTATTTTCTTGTTGTGTTCCTAGTCTGTTCCTTAACAAAAATTATATATTTTTTTTACTTTACATACCTTTGTTAATTTCTGTAGTGTTTGTACTGCCATGAATATTTGTTTATATTTTGCCCACGCTGATAATTAATTATGTTCAAAAATTTTGTTTACTAATTTGGATTATTACTTACATTATTATATTATCTATAAAATATTGTATTCAATAGTGTCTCTAAACACTGTACTTTTTATTGTTTATATTCCCACACGTATTAGGGCCGTATGCATAAATGTTCCTTTACTTATTTTTTTTTACTTACTGCTTCCTTCAGGAAGGAAGGCAGAGGTCCTTGTTTTGAAGTGCATTGCAGAGATCCGAAAAGGCTTCCTTGTTTCTTTTTCTGCAGAAGAAAGGCTTGGCTCTTCCTTATTTAGAAGAAAGCCGATCGACACCAATGATACCAGAATCTTAGTGACATCATTGATAATTTCGTAGTAAACAGCCAATAGGGGTGAAGTGTAACATTATTAACGTCGTTTGTTGTTATGTAGTCTATGGTGAAGGTGATTTGTCTATGGTTATTTGTTTTGTTATTTAGAAAAATGTCTACAAATGCGAAGTTTGAGGGTTTTATCAGAACGAACGGAGTGTTTTGTTTGGGCTTGTCCATGCTCGGGCTAGTGTTATTGAAAATAATAAAACAGATCTCAATAACCTGGCAGCAAAAAAGGAGGCATGAGTCAAAATTGAAACTGAAATAAATTCGCACCCTGACATTACCAAGGTACGAGAAAATTTGCGTTGAGTGGATTTATTACATGCGATCATCTGTCAATATAATTTAATTTTGGCCATCACGCAAATACCGATGAGGATGTGCGTTTCGTTGTTCAAGATTTTCAACTTGTCTAATTTAATCCTAATTATCTTCGTCGAATAACCTCGGCACTTCATACTCCATCATGCAAGCATGCAGCCAAACTGTTTACATATGAGACTACAACATCAGAGATTAATATACATGGTGAAAAATTTTCGTCACTGTGATAATATGTTCATTACTTACACACAGCAAACATTTAAATAGTTATTAATTAATTAATACCAATAATTGAAGTCATATATTTATATAGTCGTCAGCCATCTTGTTTTTGGAAGCTAAAAGGCTAGGTTTAGGTTGCCTTAATCCTCACTGCTTTCTTTTCTTAAATTCAAGGTCCCCTTCGTCAAAGATCGATTAAGGAAGATACTTGCATTGTAATTAAGGCGTCCTTTATGACTTAAGGCCGCCTTAATCCTAAAAGGAGGTCTCTACATAAGGCCCCTAGTGATTCGACTTATCGAGTCGTTAAGTGAAACCAACAGATGGCAACACTGAAGTCTAGTGTCTCCATTAATCTCTGGTCGTATTCCTCTTCTCTTAAAACAGCCAGATGTGCAAAGTTTCGAAGATTTTTACATCATTTAAATTTCTTAATGTTGTGAACCGTCAACGGCGGTTTGGGAGACGTACTTTCGGACGACATGCATTAGTGAGATGGCTTCTTGAACCACTATGCAACCTTCGTTAAGGTCTCATATCTCCTGATGTGGGAGTTCCTTGCAGTTTCTCGTACCCGAGAAACAAAATGGCTTGTCCCCCTTCGTTGGTTTCAGTGTTACTGAAATTTCTTAAACATAAAAAAAAATTGTACATTTAACAGAGGGTCCCTAAATTCGAAAATTCATCATACAAAATAGTTAAAGTTATAAGTACATCTACAGTTATCTGTTTGTTGTACTCAATGATCTTTCAGTAACCTTCTTTATTTTCTAATAAAAATCTTACTGATCCGATAGTTTAACTTTTTTAAATGCCAAATGTAATTAAAAGTTTTGCTCCTTTTCGGTTATTTCACTTTTTTTGTGTCTATCAAACATAAAAATATAATTATTAAGTAAAACTTAATATTTATTTTCATGATTGCGCTATGTAACCATATTAATAATGTTCTTATGTGTATGATTTTACTCTCTCGATCGCATAGGCAATCAGACTGGTATGCAGTCTTGTGTGTTTAACTGTTTCTACTACAAATGGGGTTGATTTTACCACTTTATCATCCAAGAACATATTCACCTTCCTGTTTGTGTCCCTACCTTGTGGTTATTTTTGTTTGCAGTATGTTGTGAGTGTCTCGATATTACCATTAGGTTTGCCACAGGGAAAGTCACATAAGATGTAGTGAATGATACAGAACAATTTTCTCAGTTGCATCACGAAATATTTCGGAAAATGACAAATATATCAGAACCACTTCCCAGAGCTTCACAGGCAGCCACAGAATCTACATCACATTCACCAAGTAAAACTCATTCATTAGCAACTGATAAAAAAATTTGGACGGTGACGATGCAGGTGTGGATTCTATGAGCCACCTGAATAGCCTAAGAGAAATGTGATTTTCATAAGTTAAATTGAATAATGTTATTGTGAAGGAGAACAATCTAGTTGTGCACACAGAATTAAAAGTTTATGTTAGTATAAGGGTTCTAAAATTGGAAATACCTTTCTAAAAATGTTTTTCTCAGTAACTTGAGTCCCAATCTGCCAAGTATATACTGCATCTACAGTTTATATATAATTATCCAGTTCATGACCTAGGGATTTTGCAACACATAGTGAAACAGTCAAATTTGTATACCAAACAGATATGACATACTCTTGCCGTGTGCATAGATTAAATGAAACTTGTAATCGGGATTCCTACTATGGGGTTTTATTCTCTACCTAATCTCAGAATTGTACTGGTCTGTAGATCAAAATTTCCACATGTCTAAGAATCACTGAACAATAACCAGTTTTCTACATTAGAAATATAACTTTACTATGCCAAGTAAACAACGCCCAAACTTTGACAGACTTTACAAAATCAGACCTCTACATCGCCACATGAACAATGTTTTTTAAGAAATCTTTCAACACTGCCCGGTTACTTTCTGTGGACGAAAGCACGGTAGGTTTCAAAGTACGGGTAACAGCAAGTGTTGTTTCAGGTTATATGGTTGGTTTTGAAGTCTAACGAGAAAAACAAATTGGGCCCTTTAATGGCGTTCGTGATGAGACGACAATATTATATAATACAAAGTATTTTTAAAAGCTCGAATATTGCATATCTTTATGAAAGATATTTCATTTCCATGACACTTCTCACAATACTTCTGCGAAGGGTATTATTTTCTTGAGGAAAATTACGAACACAAAGTACTTCACAAAACAACAGCCCGTGATGCTGTTGCAGAGAGGGCAACGCTTCCCATACTACTGTGGCAGTACGGGTACACTCTAGCAGTAGTTAGCCCAACTAAGACTGCAACTGCTCTGATTTCACAACTATAGAAGTAGGTGCCCTCAACATTTAACAATATTAAATCAAAATGAATGTACCGAAAATACCATTAAAATATAGTGTTGTGTTCACCAGTCATGGTGTAACATTGTCATAACTTAGTGGGGGACATACATACATACATACTGACGCACGATCTCATTAGCCTGTCTTTACTTATCTACAAGAGAAGCCCTAGAGCATATATATTTTTTAACTTCTATTAGTTGCCTGCTACTTTGTAGTTATCCCTCTTAAAACTCATAAGAAGCCTGCGGGTGTTAAGTCAACCAACACTGTAACTTTTATGAACATCTGTGAAGAAATGTCGTAGATCAATTATGTTTTATGACATGTCACTTAAGAAGAGTTTGATTTATTTGTTGACATTACTGAAAACTTCGAAGAATTTGGGCTTCGTGGTAGATCAAAGTTGCTGGTCATATCTTAGTTTGATGATCCAGAGACTGACTGAATGGTTTAAGCAACTAATAGATTATTACACTTGCAAATACAGCTATGTTGAAAACCTTATTGTTGTCATCCAAGGAGTCACTGCAATTGGACTAAATTTGGTCGCCATGGTTTGTGATCAAGGTCCTGCAAAACGAAGGATGCTAGACAACCTCCATGAGAAAAAAATTCTGACCATACAGTAATTTATTTTGATGTAGATGGGAGAAATGTTTTCGGTTTGTTTGACATACCCTACTTATTCAAGAACTTCAGGAACAAATGGATTGACAACTAAATCTTGTGGGAATTATGTGTAGCAGTTAGAGCAACTTGCGCAGATTATTAGAATTAGACCATAGGATACATAGAACGCATGTGTTGACTAAGTTTATTTATTTCCTAAGTGGAAAAACAAACATTAAACTTAAGATATCTGCAGAAACTTTGAGTCAGACAACTCCTGCATCCCTGAAAAAATGTTGCTAAATGTATCGATGCAGTTGTAGTTGGTGCTAAGGAAAAATGAATGACTTGGAAAGATAATTTGACAGATGTAATGGTCCACCGAAGAATGCCAGATAGAATTACAGAAGAAAAAATATGAGTGCTAATAGTGGTCAAGGTGAACTCTGGGGTGCTATGCAGAAAAATATCCTTTCTAACAAAATTAATCATATTGACGCATGCTACGCAGCATCGTTCTGTGGTTCCCAGCCTCCGCATTGCCTTAAGCCAGTTCCCTTCTCCATCTCTCCATGCTATACAGCACATATTCCATGCACTCCGCACTATGCAGCATTCTTAATATTTCCTGTGTATCCGTACTCCATTAGTCATTTTACGTACTTGTCCGAGGCAGATAGGATGGCACTGTTGGATTACGACGCATCGCCTGCATACACGCTACCCACTGCACATGCAGCTGAGCTCAGCAGGGAAGGGTTACCACCCCTACAAGCAACCCCTACCGCCAGCCGCCTCGAGCGCGCATCGAACCTGCGCACTCCTGCCTCCATGACGGCCGGCCAAACAAGAGCTCACTCATCATTTCCATGCCCAACAGTGCGTGTATAAAAGACGCAACTTTTGTCGAGACAGATAGTGTTCCTGAGATCGAGCCAAGTTATTCTCGAGCAGTGTTTCTGAGTCGTCGAGAGACAGACAGTTCGTATAGAATGCTAGCGCCTGGCTGCGCCGGCCGAGACTTCGCACTCAGAACCCTGGCAGATTTCTCTGCTAAGCTTATTCTGCTAGTTGTTCTTACAACTTTATCTCGTCGGGAAGAAGAGCATTCCAGCGTTCGCGAGAAGTCGCTCGTCGCATGAGAGAAAGACAGAGTCTGCCGCCACACAAGCCAGCAAGACGTCAAGCCGAGCCTACGTCAACAGCGTTGACTTCCTCACGGGCACTAGAGCTTTTCTACTGCTGCCTTCCGCCGCCTCACGGCAAAACGACTTGGCACAGGGTGGTTTTAGTGTTCTTTGTGAGCAATACAACACAGTTAAAACATACCTTCCTATTTGTCTGCTTTAGCTCTTCGCTTCCTGTTCCTTTCTTTTAACCGCACCCAATTCTATTCTCTTCTAGTATACTACAGTTTGGGTCTGTAAAGTAAGTAAACTCGAAGACCGGCACGCTAACTCTTATTCTGGGAGACTGTCGCCCCATCTATCTACACAGTCCGCGGCGTCTAGTCAGCGGTGGGACAGCACTACACCGGGCAGGTCTCTCAGAAAGGAGGTTCACCACACCGGCGTCCGCCACCAGAGCATAACCCGAGACCAGAAATCGTGGTTTACGTTGGGGAGCCCGAGTTCCGTGCGGGAAACAGCAGCTGGGATAACTTCTGTGCTTTGCAATGGACTCAATAGTTCCTCAACATCAGACACGTCGTCTGGACTCACGATTCAAATCATTTTGCTCATTCAGTTGGCCATTTAGAGCCTTGTAGTTTGTTAATGCAGTTACTCATGACACCTGCTCTCCTTTCAATTAATATCCCTAACTATTCTCCTAAGGTAAACAATTCTTAGGTATGCCCAAGTATAGGACAGGCAAAAGGCTGGCCGCTCGTGCCTAGCTACTGAACATGGTCAAGGAAGTTCTGGCGAAACCAAGCCCCTACACGGGGATCTACACGGCACAGAGGGACGTCGCTGCAGCTGAACGTCGAGGAGAGACTGTGGAGGATGTCGTCCTGCTCATCAGGTCACCGGAGGTGCGACCGCTCCTCGGACCTCTTCCTGTCACCCCACCCAAATCAGTCCCGTCACCATCACGCCCCACTGCAGCATCATACGTCAAAACCCTCAACTTTGCTCCCGGGAATCCTTCTTGCCAGAGAAATTATGTTACCACCATTCCTGCACAACTTTGTCCGATGAGGACCAAACTAGGCCTAAGCTACGACCTCCTGCACAGAGACCTCCAGTGTGTAGCTACACTCATGCAGCTCGTCCGAGCCAGCAGCAAAAATAAGAAGGGATAACAGCTATCCACCCCCCCCCCCACCACCCATCATACGGTTAGTTCATGTCCTAGTTGCCAGCAAACCCGAAGTTTGACCACTCTTTAGGGGAAAAGCCGACTCTGATGGTGGGGGGCAGTGCTCGCTTAAGCCCACGTCCCATTGGCAGAAGGCCTTCCAAAACTGCACCTAAGGCTGATCTTCGTCCTCTCCTATGCCACCGTGTGTCATATTTTCCCGACGCCCAACGAGTAATGGTCAATATCCTATGGCTCTGATTTCCAACTGTCATGCCAAAAAAAAATCATAAATTCAGTTATTACATCTGAAAAACAAGGGTTTTTTAATATTATAACCTTCGTCAACTAACTCTGGACCCAATAGAAAACTCTTTTTTTCAGTTACAAGACAATGTGAGGTACCAAGTAAAAATATCTTGTTCTCATTTCGTTGCAGCCCTTAAGGCTTCCATAGTGTCAAAGCTGTCGACTTGAAGAACCCATGGCAAGAACTGTTTCGACGAAAATGGAAGGCTGCTGAATAACTTGCATGAACTGATCTTCACCCAGAATGGTTCCACTCCAACCAGAGATGACAAGACGCCACACATGCAGGATGTTGGCTATGTTGATACTATTTTGTCTTTGAATTCAGGAGATAGTGTTATTCCACCTCCCAGACGAGATGGTAGAAGAGGCAGTAGTCGAAAACTAAATTGATGACATTCATAGCCAAATGCATAATTACATTGCTGGTTATGCATGCGAAACAGTTTTGCAAAAGTCACATTGTGTTGAGTGCAAATCATGTCATACAGTTGAAGAACCTAATGAGCAACCTATGTTTGTTGGTGAAAACTACTTCAGTTTTGTTTAACTTACGCATCGTCCAAAATTACAATGCCTTCGAAAGTAAGGAATGTTTTTGAATCAATGAGTGAGTGAGTTAGCGAGTGAGCGAGCGAGCGAGTGGAAAGGGGCGCACGGCACCCACAGAGGTAAATGATACAAAAATAAAAAGTATACAATATACAAGAACATAAAGCCTCTATAGGAGGCAACACACAGTCGACAGCAATAACACAAAGACAAACAAATCATGCACAAACTCCACAGGAGTTACGATACAAAAAATGTGTCAAACACATTAACAGATAAAAGGCTTCGAAAAGTCTGTACAAAGTGACAATATAGAAAGGGACAGTTCACAACAGACTAAAAAAACCGTCGCACGTAAAATTGAGACCCAAGCCGCTCACAGACGAGCCTTCCATACACAAGATTACCCGAAGGCCGTCAGCAAGGTTAAAAGTACAACGGGTCTGGTCATATCTGTGGCACTAACAGAATGTGCTTCACAGTCAATGTAGAGTCACAGACAGGACAATTAGTAGGGAATTCAGAACAAATCAAGTGCCAGTGCGTAGCTCGAGTGTGACCGATTCGAAGACGTGTGAGGACATCTTGTCTTTTTAATGAAGTGGGATGCTTGGGGACAGCCGAGTCAGTAACGGTCCAAAGTTTTTTTTTTTTTTTTGTTAGAGGGATGGCATACTATTTCCTCTGCCAGGAATTTCAGACAAAAGTATGGATAGCATGCAGCACATCACACAAAGGAACACGAGGTCACAAGGTGGAAGGCTGCATGCTTCCTTAGCTGCCGCGTCTACAACATTATTATTGCCTGAAATGCCGTCATGGCCAGGCGTCCACAGGAAGATGACCTGTACACCAACCTGGTCAGCCACCCTCAGCCTCTCCCTGATCATAGAGAGAAGGGGGTGAGCTGAGGAGCCATAAAACAAGTCTTGAAGAGCACCCATCGAATCGGAATACGCACGAATTTCGCCCCCCCCCCCCCCAATAAAACACAGAACTTTAAAAATAGCATATAGCTCTGCCGTTAAAATGCTGCATGACGGATGAAGACCAAACAGGTACCTCTCTGCACCTATAGTGAAGCACACACAGTAGATATATCAGTCTACGAGCCGTCGGTGTAAAAGCAGGTAAAACACTCTAAAAATCTGTCGATACAAGATCGTTGAAAAGGCCTTGGTAAACGAAAGCGGGAGTGGTCGGCTTCGTATAGTTCGCCAGATCGAGCCGTACCAACATCTGGTGCATCACCCATGGAGGATCTTTGCACCCAATAGGCATCACATACCCAAGAGCATTATTCCGAGCCCGGGAGTGCGAGAACCGGACACACGCAGGTTTGGTGGCTTGAGGTCTGGCGTCACAGAGTTGTACATATGAAGGGTGGTGAAAGACACCATGCAGCAAATGGGAAGGGTCGGACAGAACTCGCAACCAATACTGCAGCACAAGCAGTTCGCGCCAATAATATAGTGGTGGTTCACCAGTGACCGAACAGAGACTCACGACTGGGCTTGTGCAATGGTGAATCGAGTCCAAAATCTTGAACACAGATGGACGTGCTGAAGAATAGGCTTGACTATCATAATCGAGTTTGTTACGAATTCAAGTTCTATAAAGGCATAGCAATATATCCCTGTCTGATCCCCAATTGCGATCACTGAGCTTGACCAGAGACTGTAACACGATATTTGATATACCAAACGATTTTCAAAATATTATGAAATCAATCCCTATTTCTGTTTTAAGGAAATCAAAAATTGATGATTTCATCTTCCATGTTTATTCAGTGGTACAACAAATTTAGCACATCATTAGTATTAATATTTTCATACATTTCCAAACACCTGTTGTTACAGCTCTGTAACTAACATCAAAGGTAAGTATACATTGCTTAATTCCTAATAAATATAATTTGTTTAAAGGAAAATAAGTATTCAAAAAGTTTTCTAACTTACATTATTATAATAATAAAGATCTTTATAATTATTACAAATTAAAATAATGTCGCGATCGTAAAAATGCGGAACTTAATTTTTTTAATATGATTTGCAGGCTTTTTTGGCCGTTGCATGCATTTTCTAGGCTTCCGGGTTTAAGCCACCAAGAAAATGCAAAAAATTATTTGTTTGTGGTATTTCAATTTGCTTTACATATTCTGAAGACTCGCGTCTTTTCTTTAAAGTCAATGGTGTTCCAGTACTACGAGTTTTTTTTTTATGTTTGTTTTGAGAATGTTTAGAAAGCTTTTGGCCTTATGCCTATAATGGTCACTGGCACATTGTCTGCCAGCATATTTTTTTTGTTGAACAGGCGATGTTGACTGCGCGCATGCCAGAAGTGGACGAGAAAGGTTGGGGAAGTGGGAAGGTGCATGACACGTCTGCACTAGCTCGTTGTTGCAGGCGAGAGTGTGTCATGCGGAGAGGGGCCTGGCGACGCACTTTTGTTTGGACGTGATGTGGTAACACTGAGTTGTTTTCCTCGAGACAGCGCTGGAGATAGACGTCAGACTGCGGCCTCGGGCGTCTAAAAAATTGAGGTAAGTATTTAAGTATTTTTCTTTTTAAATATGTGGTCGTGGTTGCTTTTCAACACTCTTCCGGGTGTTGAAGTATGTCGAATAGTCGAATAGAGATAGTATAGGATCATGTTCAGTGTTAGACAGAGGAGTCTTTTGCGAGACTTTGGCAAGAATGGGCACAAGATTGTAAAATATGCTAGCATTTGTGTTTCATATAATTTATTAAGTATTGCCATAACAAATTAGTGTGACTCGAAAATTAAAATCATCTATATTAGTCGGTGATCCTATAAACTAGTTTTGTTTTCATTCGTCAGCTTTTAAATATCTATATAAGTCGATTTTTGTACTTTGTTAATTATTCTCCCTTTGTTTTCATCGCCTACTCGTGACTTTACGATTCGTGTATATCTTGGTAAGTATTTGCTTACTTTTGCACACCAATAAAATACTTATTTGAACTTAGTTTTAAGTCTTATACCAATTTGTTCAACAATAAAATGAATAAGGAAATTCTAAATGCCTTATTGTCTAAAAATTCTGAGATTATCGTTAACTTAGCTTTATTATTTTATTTTATAAATGTTTCACTCCTAAATGAATACCTTTTATGTCTGCAGTAAGAATGTTTTGAATACAGCATTATTTTTAATAATAACACGCCTTAATTTAGACATCTACCTTGCGCTATGTATAAATTTAAAAGAGAGCTTTCTTCTAATAATTTTAAACTCTGATTTAACCTATTGAGACTCAGTACCATTCACATCCAGATTCCAATTAGTCACCCCCAACTGGTGTTTCTGTTGAGTTTGTTAAATACCTAGCATAAATCCTTCGTTAAGACTTGTGTCCCACAGATAGTGATGTCAATCCTCAGTAAATCTGAGGGGCATTTAATGAGTTTTAGAGTTTAGACTTCTCATCGGCCTACTAATAACAAGGTTAGATGTTATATTCACCCACTGGCTTTCCCATCCCTAACCCTAACATTTCTGCACCCTTTGTTAATAACCAACTATCCCGACAAATTTGGGTGGAGGAGCCAGGTCTGTGTTTGGTTAAGGGATTTGACCTGGAAGCCAAGAACACAAACATTTATTTTTTTGTATACTTAACCACTTAGTCTTTGCCTTTGACTTCAACAAATTTAAGAGGCAGTGCCATAGGTGCAACAAGATGCTAGTGTGAAAGATAGTTGAAAAAGACTAAACAAAGGATAAACATCTGTACACAGATTATTGTACAAGACTTAGTAAATAAGTTACCATTTAACTGAAAGTGTTGGACTGTTTTGTATTAATGTTCACAGAATGCAAGTTACACATAAAATTTAACAAAAAAACTTGCGCAAAATTCACGTTCGAAAAAGACAAAGAATTTGACAGAGGTTCAATGACAATTCCATTTAAATCAGTCCAAGTTAGATAACCCATATTTAGCAGATCAGATCAGGCATTCGATTTTCAAGAAACAGTAAAGCATAGTGAATTATACATCTCATTAAGAATTTGAGAAACATTGACACTGGAAATTGCTACACTGGAAACAGCCTGATATTAGCACTAGATTAGGCACGAGGAAATGTTCGTAGTTCAAAAGTGGCTCAAGTGACGAATTTTGCGAGAGCTGCAGGCTCTAATGAAATCGTAGAGTTGAAAACTACAATGGAAACACAGGAAATGAGAGAGCAAATAAGGCGCTTAAGTAAAAAATCTAATGATGACATGCATTATTCCAGTGAGTCTAGTAAACCACTCAAAGATGAAGGTGGTGTGCATTACAAAAATAACACACATACTGCTGGCATGGGACACAGGCAAAGAAATACAGCTCTTTACAGACATGCGGCAACTACAAGCGGGAGGCCTATTTGCTTCAGTTGCGGTAAACAAGGTCATATCCGAAGTACGTGCAGGATAAACTTGAGGGTAATAAAGTAAACAAGTATGGACAGGGAAACAAATAACTGCGAATCATGTAGGGGTAATTCGTCTAAGCAGTTCACAGTCTCTTAGTCAATTATACTATCGAAACTAGCCGGTATGCAACTTCGACTACTGACTAGTTGAAATGACAAAAATTAATTGAAAAAGAATTCGTTGTAGCAGAAATGGAGTACAGTGACTTTGCATTAAATAAGTTTTTTTACAACAATATTTTTTACATGTGTGTAGTGAAAACTCCCGAACATGATTACTGGTCAACCAACCCATTTTTAAAGACTGGTTTTGTTGGCTGTTTGTTATCACGGTACAGATTTTTTAATTGGTTATGCTACATTTGAACAATAATGCCATGTACATATCTAAGGGAGCCTGGACATGGTCCTCTACCTAACTGAGACTTTTCTTCAGTGAATTTGTGGGGAAGTGTAAGAAATATTTTGCACCATCAGAAAACTTGGCAGATTAGGATTCAGATTATATATGAAAAAAGAAACCAAATAAATATAGAATAAAATTTTATTTGCTCTGTGACTCAAACTGACTACATGAAGAACTGTAAAATTTATTTAGGATCTAAGGAAAATGTTGACAACACTATTTCAAGTGCAGTGCATAGATTGCATCCGGAATATCTAGGAAAGGGCAATACACTATACATGAATAGGTTCTACCCAAGTCCAGCTCTACTTACTATGCTCTGGGAGAACAAAACACTTGTTGTGGGTACTGTTATGAAGAATGGGAAAGGTACTGATATATTCAATACCTCAAAATTGAAGAAGGGTGAAAAACTTTTTTGTAGAAAAAAACTGTATTCTTGCTGTGAAATGCAGATACCAGCAGTGCACTCTGTCTCCCTACCAAACACAAAGCAACATCCAGTATCGTGTATGTTAAAGATACAAGTTTTTAAACAAATCAACATCAGGTGATATTACTGACTACATCAACGAGACAAGTGTGGATAGGTCTGATCAATTACTGAGCTACTGCCCATTTCAACAAAAAAACAATGAAATCATGGAAGTAAACATATTACAATTTCTATATCTGCCAAGCATATCGGAAGAAAACCAAGAGGCCAAAAATTTGTGCTTCCTTGTTTTCTTATGTTTGTGTTTGACTTTGTTTTAATTTGTTGCTGTTGGTTACTCCAGTCTCGTTTTCTTTATTGCATTTGTGATCTACCTTTAACTGCTGTCGTAAAAAATGATCATTATTGTTGTTAAGGCAGTTCCATTACATTATAAATCGTGGTTTTGTACATAATGCCAATAAAAATAGGAAAGAATTGTCTTTCAAATAGTGTTTACGTTAAGTTTGTCTACAAATAAAAAAAACGAATCATTCAAAACAGGTAAAATAGGTTAGTTCCGTAGGAAATTATTAGTATGCAAATTCACAGTGTGCAAAGTGTAAATTAATATGATCGGACTCCGAGACATGTCAGGTTGATTACCCTCTGTGTCACAACAACATATTTCCGGTTCACGAACAGTTTCTACAAACAGAAGAATGGCAACGGGTTCTTCAATGTCATGATTCGTAGGCAACATATTTGAGGAAACTTCGAGCAGGAAGCACATAGTGTTACAAGTTTAGCATAGCAAAAGCAATAGCCCTCATAAAATCTGGCCCCGTTATATAAGGCTAGCAATATCCCGTACTTCACATTTGCGAAGAGCTCTGAACAACCACAGAAAGTAGTGTTCTATTTGCCGGCGGACAGACAGAGGACACATTCAAAAGGAACTAAGTGAGTGCGGCTACACAATACTGGATGTGTACCAGTTTCACAAACAGCAAAAAGACCCCAGATATCCAACACAGACGTGGCTTGTACCACTGCGTCATTTCTGTGCGACAGCTGTAAAAATGACACTTTGCCCCCTCTCACCTTCTGTCAAGCGGCTGAACATGACAGTTGTTCACCACCGCCCCTACAGAAAGCGGCTGTCAGATGTTACCCAGTGCCTCAATTGCAACACCCTGAACCACACTAAGAACTTATGTCACCTGTCAACTATTTACCCACACTGCTCTGGGCCACACAAGCTGGACGTCTGCCATAACAAGACAACCCCAAATGCTGTAACTGTCAGGGCACGCATTTCAGCAAAATAAAAGTTTGTCCAGCACCCGGATATCAGTTCTATGGCTGAAACCATGCGCGATCTGAGGGATTTCGCTCAGTTTCTGTGCGAGGCCAGATTCTCTGCGATCATGCAGCATTTCCGCTCTTACATGGAGACAGCTTCAACTATCACTGACCCTTTAGCTAAAACCATGCTCCTGCTCGAGGTACTGACGATGTTCTGGGTCACTCTTTAATGGATTGCACGTCCCAGCAAGCCTCTAATACTCTGTACCGTTTGTACTGGAACAGCAATGGTTTATTTAATCAGGTTAACGAGCTCGATAGGCTACTAGAGGCATACGATATAGAAATTGCACTTATACAAGAAACATGGCGTACACGACATAAAAAATTCTCTTAAAAATTACGTCACATACAATAACGACAGAATTACAGAATACAACACCACTTAAATACACATCCAAACTGCACACATATTGAAACCACAACTACTAATACCAACACATTACCCTTATCTCTGCTTACCTACCTCGTACCAAACCAACACAAGAATACTTAGATAAATTAACTACTCAGCCATACCAGTACTTAATTACACGGAATTTAAACGCAAAACATATAAATTGAAACAGCAGAACAATCACACAAAACGGCCGTACGTTAGCCCGACATTCATTACAAAAATGGTAGTACTTAGTTCACGCACCTAATGAACCCACAATATTTCGCCGAGTTATAAACCATCAGCCGGACGTAATAGATACTATTATAACAAACTTGCCTAACCCCATTCTGGAATTTAAAAAACCTACCAGAACGAGAATCTGATCACGTACCAGTATTCTGCAAATAAGTACGGTTTCACTTAAACACCCAGACCCCATACTCGAAAAAACAACACAAACAGGGAAATTTTTAAAAAAGATTTAGAGGAAATATTCACTGAACACATTCAAATTAATAAAAAACTGACATCGAACCAGCCATGAAAATAATAACGAATACAATTCACGCTCAGCTAAAGAAAAACACAACATATATAAACAGACACGAATTTGTAAAGCAAACATTTCCAGAAATTGATATGCTCCTAGCTGAGAAACGTCGGGGCAGGCACCTATTCCAAAAATAGCGCACACAAATACTAAAGACACAATACAATAAACTCAAAAAGGAACTAAACCACAAACTGCGGCAACTGCAAATTAATAAATGGAAATCTTTGGTAACAGAAATTTCCGACAACATACGCCAATTTTGGCGCATTTCTAAAATACTACGCTGCAAAGGAAACACAAAAACGTCCACGCCTATTTTAACACCGCGAGGGCTAAAATACAATCCCGCAGACAAGGCTAAAGTTACAGCAGAAAGCCTGCAAAATCAGTTCACTCCAAATTACGACCTAGGAGAACCGGATTTCACTCGCGACGTAATTACAAACACTAAAAAATTCTTATGACGGAAGATCAAAACACAACCCGAGCCAGTAACTCTGCCTTGAATACTACACACTTTAAAAACTATTCACCATAAAAAGGCACCTGGACCTGACTAAAAATCAAGAAAACACTGCTAAACTTGCCCCTACCTGTACTAACATTATTAACAGATTTATTCAATGCTATTCTAAAACACAATCATTTCCCGAGCCACTGAAACTTGCAAAAATTATTACAATACCTAAACCAGGAAAAGACCCAGCTCTACCATAAAACAGACCGCAGATTTCACTATTAAGCTCTATCAAGGAAATCTTAGAAAACTTCTACTAACCAGACTTAACACACACGCCCAACTCAAAAAGATCATTCCACATAAACAATTTGGCTTTAAGGCGGGCCACTCAACCACTCATGCCCTTACTAACTTCACGTAAGCGCTACAAAACTGAAAATATACAATAGCCATATGTCTGGATGTTGCCAATGCTTTTGACAAAGTTTGGATCCCTGTGTTAATTCAGAAATTAATAAACTTAAAATTCCCCGACTTCTAAATAAGTCTCATAAGCAGCTATTTTAAAAACAGGAAATTCTACGCCACAATAGTCTGCGAAAATTATTTTCTAAAATCACTTCAAGCAGGAGTTCCCCAGAGTTCCACATTATCACCTTTTCTGTACAATACTTATACAGCTGACATTCCTAACTCTTACAGCTCACTTGAAACGTACGCCGATGATGCAGTACTCTATGCCCGCGATAAATCACTTAACATGTAGAACAAATATCGCTAATCTCTAAACACTTAAATACAACAACACGGAAATCCTTTACACTGACACAGCAAAATATCTGGGCAACAACAAATTCAGATTGAACACACACATCAAAACAGTCAAAAATCTAGCCAAAGCTAAATTAACTCAATCATATCCACTGTTAAAATACCTGCAGCTTCCTACTCGCTTAAAATTACAATTATACACTGAAACGTGTTCACGTTAAGGGCCGTTTCACACGAGGCGATTATCGCCGAGCGACTATCGCCGGGCAACAATCGCTCGGTTTATTATTAATGGACATAAATGGAAGCATTCACATAGAGCAACTATGGTTGCTTGTCGGTTGCCAGTCGCCCTAAGTTGCTCACTACTGGCGACTGACGGCGATAGTTGTCTGGCTGAGCGATTTTCGCCGGGCCAGCAATGCATGTTTTTAGATTGGAGCATTCACACGTGGCGACTATCGCTGGTCGACTTCATCATTGCAGCCAACCCCAGCGTTTGCAGTTGAGTTCTGGCGCGGCAACAGAACAGCGCGTGTGAGATTCTCGGCGCAGTAATGAATCAGGATTTGACTATTGACGATTTCATTACAGTAATTGAACAACAACCAGCAATATGGAACATGTCAAGTGATGAATATTCCAACAAGATTTTGAAAAGGGCAGCGTGGGAGAAGGTCATTTCAAGGTTTATTCCGGACTTTGATCAGAAATCGCAAGACGAGAAAAACAAAATAGGTGAGCAAAAATGTATGTGACTAATCCGCTTTACT
>PNEQ01083184.1:0-21110 GCA_003012365.1 Medauroidea extradentata | reverse complement strand
CAGGAGTAATTGTGTGCATAACTAATTGTGTTGTGAGAGTTCTAGTTGATTACTGCTTTGTGTATTTCATAGCTTTGTGAGCTATTAAATCCAGTACTTAATTTAACTCTTTTATTTGTAATTATAGACCTCTATCCCAAAGAACTCATGGGAATTGCCCACATATAAAGTTTGTGTTCTTCAAACTTGTAACAGTATTTTGGAGCCAAACAGTGGAATGACAGCAGCAGCCGAAATTAACGTCCTAACAAGTCAAGTTCAGTGAAAAATATACATAAAATATTTGTGTATTTCTATAATAAAAATTCAATGTAAAATTTGTTGTGTAAATGTACGTACGGTCACGTAAATATAATAAGATTAGATATATTTCCTAAATATTCTGTTACATTAACTTATTAAATATTTTTAATGTTTATGTGAAAAAAATGCAAACTGTTACACGTAGGCAATCGGCATTTGGCTAAACTGTAGGCCTACGTGACTTAGCAAACCGTAAATCAATAAACGAATATCAGTCAAACTGAAATATAAAGCATTACACAATGTTTTTCAAAAATATGTATTTGTGACTACACTCTTATATTAGTAGAATACGTCTTTAAAAGCACATAACTTACTTATATCAATTAATGTTTCCAGATGACAGAGGAATAATTAATGACAATTGAAGAACGCACTTTGACAAACTTGTTTTGGCGCAGGGCGATTTGGAGCCGTACCAGCGACGCGCTAATCTGAGAATATTTGGAATGCTGGAGGTAGCTCGTGAAACACAGATCAGTTGGTACTCAAAGTTGTGCATATTTAACTTAAACTAACCCACGTGACACTTTATGACATAGACCGGAGTCACAGAGTAGGCGTAAAGAGGAGTGAAAAACCAAGGCCGATAATGGTTAAATTTTGTCGTGCCATAGGCGCAACAATGTTTTCAAATAGTGAGTGAGAAATTTTTGATCAGCGCTCAACAACGAGGTCTTCAGCGCTGGTGGGGGGTGACATGAGGTGAGTATGGAGCGGCGCCGGAATGAAAGGACAGGGGAAACGGGAGATCTCCGAGCAAACCCGTCCCCCAGCGGCACCGTCCGGCACGATTCCCACATGCGAAAATCCGGGGACCAACCCCGCCGGGAATCGAACCCGGATCGCCTTGGTGGGAGGTGAGAGGTCTGACCTCTCGACCACCGCGGACCTCCGAAAGATTTCAAACTGTTACTTGCGAAAAGTGGGATAACGATCCGTGAAGATCTGACAGATAAATAAACGCTGAAAACTTCAATTGATTTCTACGATTTTTTCGAAGCCATTATGGATAAAATACTCAATGACAATCCTAGATAACGGTATTTGCCAACTTTATGAGTAAATATTTATCCGAAATTACTAACTCGTTACTCGTAATCTCTTGCACCGCAGTTAAATGCACGAGGTTCTGGCGTCACAGATTGTACCTAAGAAGTTCGTAACATTAGAAACAATTTTGTTTAAAACGTTGACTAAAACTATTGTCTAGGATTTCTATTGTTTAATTTTTGCAAATTAGCTTCAATAAACCTACAGTTATAGATCAATGCTTTTAGCGTTGTATTATGTACCACGCCCTCTTAATGCGGCGATCCAAAAGTATGGCATCAACAATGTCTGGACTACGAATGGCAAGTTATACTCCATTTCATATAAACCTGGATAAATCTGACAGCAACTCATGAACAATAATTGGTTATATTTTGTTATTTGTCTCACTATACAAGACAAACATTGCAGTACAAATGATGAAATTGACATTTCTGGTTCATTTTAGAGCTAAAAAAGTCTTACGTTGTGGAACAAATCACAAAATACTAAAAATTGTTGCCCATAAGTTACTGTCAAATTTATCCAAACTTATATGAAACAGAGTATATCAGTGAAGACAGAAACACGCCGCATGTACTTCACCACAGCAGAATAACTGTGGAAAGTTGAGTGACGCGAGCAGCGAATTAGCGTAATTATAAACTACCAATTAATCTACTTCCTTGCTCCAGTGTTTCAACAATCTTTTGTTGCTAAGGAAATAATATTTTGTTTCTTTTCTTCTTATTCGTAACTTATCACTTGTTGGTATCAATTAATTTGTATTACCACTCACATACTCTGGCAAGTTTTTTTAGGCCAATTCTCTGTCACTCACGTGTTACGTATTGTAGCTCTGGTAACTACGTTTCTTATACTGTACCGCATGTATTTTCAATCTCTTTTGCATTTGTGTTAGTAATGTGTGCTTGGGGACTTTCTTGCATTGAAAATATCCGTGAATATGGGTAGTCCCGTTAGAGATCTCTCGCTAACCGCGACAGCCTGTTTCAAGGACATCTGCAACATTAGTGACTATGACATGTTCGTACCATCCCCTCCAAACCCCACACCATTGTGGACGAAACCTGTTAGCGTCAGCCAGCACCTACAACAACTTTGTAAACACTCACGAGTCTTTCATACCGCGCATGTAAATGCACAGTCATTACTTAGTCACATAGATGAATTTCATTAAATTTTCTCAACCCTTGAGTTCAATGCTGTTGTTTTTTCTGAAACATGGTGCGTCCAGTCCCGTTCAGACACCCTCGTACATTCATCTGGGTACATACTATTTAGAAATGATCGTACCAAAAATAGGGGCGGTGGAGTAGCTGCATTTGTACGAAGCGATGCTAAAGTTGAAAGAATAGCCTCTTCACCAAGTGAAAATGCGGCTCGCCTTGAGTTTCTATTCCTCAGTGTCACTGCCAATAATGTAAACTTACTGTTAGGAGTTGTCTACTAACCACCTGGAATAAAAAATGTTGACGAAATTGAGTCGGCACTGTCAACCTATACTTCATAATTTGAGAATGTAATAATTATGGGAGATTTTAACACACTTGGAGCCAAATAATTTTAGCCCTAAAACTGAAACGTGGCTCGACTTTACCGTCACATCTAAGCCAGGGAAAGTGGTTTCACATGGTCAGATTTCTGCCCCAGGACTATCTCACCATGATCTTATCCACATGTCTTATTTCATGCGTGTTCCTAAATTTAGTCCTTAATTAATCACATATAGAGATCTCAAACGCCTAAATCCGCAGGCACAACTTATGGATGCAATTAATTTGGATTGGCACGAAGTCGAGTCTCAGTCTCTTATATATGATAAAGTTGAGATACTGAATGAGATTATTATTTCTCTGCCTAATGTGCACGCGCCCTCTAACTCTGTGGATGACGCCCCACATACAGCAGCTTATGGCATGGCGGGATGCCGCTCTGGCCAAATATAGAACATAAGTCACCTAAAAACCTGCGTAGACGACGCCGAAGACGTTTACAAAGCATACAAATTTCTTCGCAACAAGTGCACCCAGCAAATACGTAATACAAAACTGCGATATTTCCATTCCATGGAACAGGAAAGTAATTGTAAAATGTGGAGAGAAAAAACTCCGCAGTACGGAACATATATCCAGTAAAAGCTCTGAATACAAGTGTATTGTACCACCCGAGGAAATGAATACTTCATCAGCACTTGTAATAATGTAGATCTCACTTTAAAAATGAAGTGCCTCGCCCGTCTGGTATAGCAGAGAGTAATGATGATACCAGTCAGTTTTCTTTTAACCCGGTAACATGTACTGACACTTTCCACGCAGCAAAGCGTATCAAATCAGGAGCCGAAGGATGTGACAAAATATCGATCAACATTATTGACCTAATACTACCGGCCATATTCCCAACTCTCGCCCACATATTTAATGCATCGTTTGCTCAGAATACTTTCCCTTCTTCCTGGAAACTAGCTCAAATTCGTCCCATTGCAAAGACAAGTACTCTAAAACTGCGGCTGACTTTCGCCCCATAAGCATTTTGCTGGCTACTTCTACAGCCTAAGAATATCTCATTCATACACAAATTTCGAATTTCATTTCTGTTTACGATTTTCTAAATTATCAACATTCCGGCTTTAGGCCTCTTCACAGCACTACAACCGTGATCTTACATGTTACCGACTATTAAAGGCGGGCCATGGATAACAGGAAATGTACTTTACTCACTCTGCTTGATTTTATCAAAGCGTTCGATTCAGTAGACCATGAAATACTAACAGCGAAATTACAATAACTGTATAACTTTTCTCATGACCAATGCAAGATGGCTCCTATTTAACGATGCGTAATCCGTGTGTTGTTGTAGACCGCACTAGTTTTAGCTGGCTACAAGTAAACTCAGGTGTACTTCAAGGTTCGGTTCTTGGACCACTACTATTTCCCATTTTTATAAATGACCTACCCAGAAACTTTGTGCGTAGGAGATTCCACACGTATGCAGATGATGTGCAACGTTACGTGTCGGGACATGCATATAACATTAACACTTCGTACGAGTACATGAACCGTGATATACGCGCTGCATCTGTTTGGGCACTAGAAAATGGACTTAATATTAACCATCAAAATATCCTACGTATAATGTTTGGCTCCCCCGTGTTGCTGACAAAAACTAATAAGGTCACTCCCCCACATGTTGTATTTGCTGGTACGACAGCAAATCTCACACACACAGTAAAAAATCTGGGTACTATATTTAATTAAACTCTCACCTGGAAGTATCACGTATCGTCCATCTGTAAGAAGGTCAATTTTGCTTGTTACGCAATTAAGCGCCTTAAGACATTTTTTCCCATAAAAGTAAAACAATTTGATCCAGGCCTTAATTTTACCTATTTTTTATTGCTGTTACGTGGTCTGCGGTAACATCACAACATTTAAAGCTTTATCTACAGCGCTTGGAAAACACATGTGTCCGCGTGGTCTATAACCTCAAGTCTAGAGACCATGTCAGTGTTTTCTATAACAAAACAAATTGGCTGAAACTCTCGCAAGGGCGCAATCCACACTCCTTAACTCTGCTGAATAAAACCCAGCGCAATACTACTCCTAGATATCTACGTATTCCCTTCTCTTACATGCATTCCTTGCATAATATTAACACCAGCTCAAAAATGGTAATACTTTCTAGATCCCTCAATCAGTGGCGTCTCGTCAGGGTAAGCAAGGCAAGCAGTGCTTGCCCAGGCAGCTTCCTGACAATTCCCTGATTATAAAAATATTTACTTGTAACCTTGTCTCTACTAGAAGCAAACTATGACTCGTGCAGATGTATCTTTTACGAATTCCGCTCGGATTACAATACTGCCAGTTATAAGATAAGAACTCGTAAACAACCAAAGCAAGCTGTTGAAAAGCTTTTCCAATATAGCTTCTAGTGGATAGAGTTGCAGCGATAGTATTCGGTGGAATGAAGGTGTTGGAGGGGTGGCCGGGCGGAAGGAACACGGGAGGGGATTGGCTATGTAACGCTGTGTTAGAAGCTACGATTGCAGTGCTTTCTTGCCGAAGTGTTCCGAATATAGCCGAACCTTGCAGAATTGCCCCTTTAGTGGTTTTGTTACCAGTTACTGCGATTTCAGATAATCTACTAAAGGTCAAGTTTTGTAACTTATACGTTGATTCAACAGGGAGGCGAAGACAGTTTAAACTGATACTAGTAAATTGGAAATTTTCTTTTTTATTGATAAGATAGGTCTCCGTTGATTATTCCAGTGCCATTAGTGGTTTTCTTTAAACTTCAGTTGGCAACACTGGTCACCGGCAGTTGATTTTTACAAGCTACACTAATTGAATATATTGGCAAGTTCCCACGCTGCACGGTAATGCTGCCAAGTGAATATTATCGTTTATTATTTAATTTGGTTACTGTGCGTTGAAATTTACAATTATTAGCTGCGCTTTCTATAATAGGGATTAAAAATAGTCTTACGAGACTAAAAACCATTAATGAAACGGAATCATGTGAACGCAAGTGTTGTGTACGTGGATTACGTGCTAAACCTTCTCCAGCAGTGTTTTTACTTTTCAGCAATGATGTGACCACATCAGAGAAGGAAAGCCGACACCCGAAATTTGCGTAATTTAGCATGTTTGTAACCTTCTTAAAATTGCTCTTTATTCGAATTTTTTATAAACATTGCAGAATTAATTTGTTTCAGTTAATGGTGTTTTGTGCTCTGTTCACATAAACATATCTAAACTATCCTTGTGAGATCGATTGTTGACAGTAATTTTTATGTAGGCTACTTTTACAATGAAACATTTTGGAAACCCAGTTGCCGAAGAAAGCCTAAAGGCTACGCTACAATTGATGTAGCACAGGCACACATCAAACGTGTATATATAAATCTCGTAAGCTACATTTATCGCCGCACACGGACAGATGTTCGGGATGTCTCCACAAAGTGTAATGGAAATGATGTATGGTATATTATTTGTTTGTGTGTTTGCAGCACTAGTAAATATAATTGTTTACTTTGTACATTTGTTTTTGTAATCAATGAAAAGCACGATGCCCGATCTCCCAAATTAATAATTCGTAAATTTCGCAAAACGCCACGCTTGTTTACATAAACTAAACACGTGGGTAGTAAACTTAAACAACTGTAGTCAGGTTCATTCCAAACTAATCGATAACCAAGGTCAGTATCCTCATTTTGATTGGCGACGCACACGCACAGGCCACATAATAATTTGACTTTTTACCAAACTTCCTGTGCGCCGATCCTGTGTTGTTTTTTCTGTGCGCACATTGTAGCGTGTGGCATTTGGAAACTGTGCGTGTGCTATAGTTTGTGTTAAATCAATGGTACCTTTACTTATACTATATAACTAACTTTGAAAATATGCAATTTTGCAGAGTTAGTATTACTAAGGCTTTATTGGTAACTGGGATGCCAAAGCTTTTCTTTGTAATAATACAAACATTGTTCAACAGTGTTGATGGCAGGATATTAAACGAAGGCTTTATGAGAGTGATGATTATAATCATGCGAATGCCTCAAGATCGGCCACATCACCAGCCGTTATTTCCTAACGGCAACGCGGCATTCTGTAGATATTAACATGACAATCTGACCGACTCCCTGGCTGGCTCCTTGGTTTTATCTTAAGATATTAGGTATCCCGACATATTGTCATATTGCCTTCACGCATCCTGATAAAGAATCTTTGACGCGACACGTGATACCATTACAGACAGCCGCCATACAAGCCATTACGGTACGATTTCCGTTACGTTAGTTGCTAAACTGGCTGCCAAGCTTACTGCCACGGAATATGCTTTTTATACGGTTTTATTATTTCTCTCTTTATCTATGTTTAATGGGGTTTTCGGTATTCCGTTACAATATTTCGAGTTTTAAGCCACCCCCACCCCCCTTTTCTATCCCTTTTTAAACGCTAAAATCCTGGTAGTCGCAAATATGGTTAGTAGCTTGCCTTTCAAATTAGGTCACGCATCGCCACTGCCCTCAATATAAAACCAAATTATTTTCTGAATCATTTTCTGTGACCGCCTCGCACCTCTGGAACAGGCTCCCGCAAGAACTGAGAGATATACAGATCTCAAACATATTCGACAAAAAAAGTCAAAAGTCACTTAGTTTCACAACTGAAATAGAGATAGTAACTTACCAGTTCACAGTTTTAAAGTGATATAACATTTTACACATAATCATTTACTACAAATTAATTAATTTAGCCGCAATGACATGTATATGTATTTGTTCCATTATTACATGAAAATTATTTATAAATTTTTTTTCAACATAATATTAGTACATTCGTATGTTAATTATTAATTTCTTTGTCCCCTTGGGTAACTCCAAAAATATCTTACAAGGTTTTAATATAATAACTATTTAGCGATCTTGTATTGAAGTTCAGTATTCAGTAACTACATTAGTTTAATACACACTTTTATCTTTGAGTCAGACGTAAACAGTGTGCAATATTAACTAAGCCATTATATTTTTTCCTTTATCTAGACAGTTCACAATGTTCTTACATATTGTTACCTTTTATCAAGTTTATTATTTTACATTATTACTGTTAATACTTCGTATCGTATCTTTCATTTCTAGCATGGGTATGATGGTAGTTCAGTAATGATATTCTTTAGCAAATGTCAGTAATCAATGTGCGACATGACCCAACCTTGTTATAATTTTATAAAATCAGCATTAAATCTAAGTATTATCATTACTAAATATAATTATAATTGTTATTAAAATTAATGGGTACAATTTTTGACATAAAACGGTCTTGTAGTTGATTTATTGCTTTGTAAGAAATTATTGTGGGAAATGTGATATATCCAATAAGACTTACGTAATATTTATACGTTTATGGTACAGCGAAAGAAAAGGTGATAACACCTTAACTGCGCCGTGAATATAGACGAAATGAAATTTAATACTGTCCATTTCTACTATAAAATTAAATTCTTGTTCAAGTTGTTTTGCTATGTGAAACTTTTTGGCGTAAGGTTTTTTCTCTACGAAAATTCAGATTTATGATTTTAACATGTTTCTATTGTGGACGGGGGAAGAATATAAAAATAGAGTTTGAAAATTCATATAGTTTTCTTGTGTGTTTATCACTTTAGTAATTTAACATTTCTTTAGACGCTTTTCTGGCTTTTTTTTTGACAATATCAATGTTGTCATTTTGTAAATAAGAGTTATGTTCCGCACCGTTCTTATAAGAACAGACGTTTCACGAGAGAACTTCAGTCAGACGGGTTGAAGTAGTCTGACCCTTCCCCCACTCCAGCATTCATGGTACGCTCGTGGCCAGCACAGAGCGCAGGATGTAGAAGGAGAGGGGAGAGGGGTTCCTTGTAAACGCTGGGATTATTAGGTGAACAGTTAGGCCTTCCTGTGGCCTTGAAGCTTCTTAGCAGAGAAAAGGTCTGGCGCTGACTCGTCCTCTTGCTGTCGCTGTACGTCTCTTCCTAATACCATGGTCGCTGTATACCTAATATATTTTACTTCGGTTTTATAAACGCGCGAAGGAATGTGGTAGCAAATTTTTTCGGTCAGAAATTGGCTTTGCAAGTTTTCACACTGTTGCTGATGCATATGCTACTATTTAAATTTTGTGTCTATATATAAAAAAATTTAATGGTTTCTGTTTTGGTGTATCAGTGGCCCCTTCCCCCAAGTAATGTTTATTTGTGTTATTAATGTTGTAAAATCTTAGTCACTTCTCAAAGTTGTGAGGTAACATAATAGGCTTGGTTTTATGCCAAATTTTGACCCCAGCTCTTACTATTGCTATGGTTTTCTTCACCGCAGCCTTGTATTTGTTAATATAGCAGGAAGCATTTAAACTCTTTCCCAACATAAAAGTAGCGCATTTAAAAGAGTTTATAAATGAGGTATACAATATAAATATGATGGAAAATACATCCGACTGAAGGAGTCGATCTTATATGCGTAATAATAGGACTTACGGTTCGTTTGCGGTAGAAACACAATGTAGCAAGAGTTATTCATTCCTTTTGGACAGGATGGACGAAACATGAAGAATCTGTAAGCGTAGCCGAGTTGCTTCAATAACTTAGATTTGTCTTAGACCTCTAACGCCGCACAGTGGGGGTTTTAACGCAAACGCCGGAAAGAATTTTAAAAACCACGATATTGGTATCTGTCGAAAGATGACACTCGAGACGTCATGTTACAGCTCATTAGAACCCATGATATTCTCCCGGTGGTGTATTGGCAGTCATAAGCGCTGTAAAATAAGTATGCTGCTAGCTGCATCCGTTCTCTTTATGTTGTTGCTCATATATTTATTTGGAAGTTATTCAAATAATGACGAGACAATTAGGATTATAAGTGTGTATGTACAATGTACGTTTTATACGCAGGTAATTTTTTTGTAGTTAGAATGAAATGAAATTCCTAAAAATGTTTTGAGTAAATTTCGAAAGTCATGAATTAATTTATAATTTGTAATTTTGAAGTGCGTTTACAATAGTGTATCATGCTTTATTGGAAAACAATTTTCATTTTACCGTGATATTTTGGTACTGGTCATATTATAACTGAAGAATAATTTTTTCTTATGTAATTGCCAAAATTTTTATTTCTTTTTGAAAATGAAATTTTTGATGAAGTAAGCGATGTGTTAAAAATAATGCTTTAAACTAATCACAATATAAAGTTTATGTTATTAAGGCTTTCTTTGTGCTCGCCGGGGATCGCGAGAGCCGAAGTAGCCTGCCTCTCGCCAACGAAATGTATCATTACTGTGTTTATTTTGACTTGAGCGGAAATGAAGCGAAAGGTCGAAAACTAATCCAATTTAAACACAGTAATTGATTATAAGCATTACTGTGAATTTAACAAATAAATTGTTCAACTTGCGGTATAGGCCTTTATTATTACCTATAAGAAGCAAACAGTTGGTTTTCATTTGTTTGCCATTCGCATATCAATACATAAATCCCTTTTACTAAATTAGGCCAACCTTATTGGCAGCCTAAGTTTCAATAATTTCTTACCTGTTCCTAAAAACGTATAGTTGGTCAGCTAACAACTATAATGAAATACGGGAACATGTAGATAATCGGCGATATTGTCTTTTTCAATTCGCTTTGCCTTTGAATGTACAGAACACCCGTCGATTGTTCGTAACATTATATTTGTTTAACATTTTCAGTTATAACATATATACAGAAAGACGTAACAATGCATAGTAGGTTACTGTTCAAGTTGTTAGAAGGACCTCACAAAAATTTTAATTTACCTTTAGAAGCTTTATTGGGCACAACATAGAAACGGTCAAGTTTGAAGAGTTGGCGAATAATAATAAACGGCCAAACTTTACGTCGGATTGCATGAACGGTCCGTTACAAAACCAACAGTTCATAAGAGTGTTAAAGGTTCCACATCAGTCGCCAAACTAGATAATTTCATTTATCACTTTTATTAAATTCTGAGAAGTAAAATGTAAAATTTGCTATCATAGCGTGAGTTATATTGACCTTGTGCTGCAGTACAAGCATCGAAGTTGGACTTTAAACATATTCTGTATTTAGGCCGGAATCAGTCCAGCAAATTAAGAAAATAAAAAAAAAATTGGCGGATTGGTTGCGACATAAATATTGGTTAAAAGTTGACATGTGAAGCTTGTTCTGCAGCGCAAGGTAAATATAGTTCGAGCTATAATAGCAAATTTACGACTTTATCTTCTCAGAGTTTCAAAACGGAGAAAATCGAATAATCCAATACTGAGACTGACGGGCAGCCTTACAACATGGACCAACAATAATCGAACCCAAGACTAGTAGAGAAGAAGGTTTGGGTGACCCGGCTGCTGTAGTAACAGTACTTTAGGGTCGCGCGTGACGTCACTGTGGCCCTTCCAGAGTCTAAGGCTGCGAGCAATTCCTTGCAAGTTTCGAACCGTGATCATAACACTGCTAATTTGTTGTAAACTAGTGGTTATACCGGAACATTTCTGCGTTATTAAATTTTTGTTTGTATTGACAATAGCTTTCTTGTGTAGAGAGGACAGTGAATTCGTAAAAACAGGAAAAGTTGCGAGTTTATTGTTGCTGTGAATCCATGTGAAGTCATGGCCGTAGATTTGACTATAAATGAAAAACTTAAACAACATGTTTTAAAAAATACCTATTTTAAAAAAATAACCAAGTAAAATTAATTGTTTGAAATTGTTGTTGACCGTTAAACGTGTCGGGGAGTATCTAAGTAACCAGAATAAATAGTTTAAATAAGAAAACTTGAAACGAAATAAATAAGAGCAGCAAAACTTACGTAGGCCTATATAGGCATTATTGAAGCCGTAGTAATTTTTTATTTCGGCTAATTCGTGTAGTTTTATGACTTATTCATACAAATATAGATGTACAACATCTGAAGTCACTCTAAAATACGTTTATTCTCTTTAGAATACAGTCTTCAAAATTGATTCCTTTATCGTGATCGACTCATGAACATATTTGTTATTTAAATATCTTGAACACTCAAAAAATTGTGCTCATGCTCATACTATGCCTTAATAATATGTATCGGTTGTCGTCCACCAGGAAATGCGTCAAACGAATCGGCCATACGAGCTTGAAACGCTATGTCCATCAGTTTTTTGTAGGTATAAGCAGTAACTTTATTAAATTCCCTCCTCTCTTTTGTGACAACAACATAATAATAAAAAGAAAGAACTAGTTTGATATCTGTAGCATATCTGTAGCAAAACAACCAGCCGTATCGACATGAAAACGAGTGAAAGGCCAGGTACACGAGATAGATAACTACCTCAGTTAAACATGTTTAGCTTTATGAAGCGGCTACAGAGTCTACGAACAAGTTCAGATCGCAGTATCTTCTCGTTCAAAGTAAACTAGTTTCATGTGTACTATAATTAACGAGCTGTGTAACAAATATGGCTAACGTTTGTGCATATATATATATATATATATATATATATATATATATATATAAAAGTTTTACACGCATAGCAGCATTGCTGTTCGGATAAGATGCAATATGATAACATGTCATAGATGTTTAGTTCAGATGTGATAGTTATATATGGTACATTTCAAGTTTCAAGTTTGTTGAGGCTAGAAAGCTCTTTATTTTAATTGCTGTACGTGTGTGGCCTTGCTAACATGTTTAGTTTTAAACACGATCAAACATTTCTACCGTGGCCTAAGATACCGGTATAGATTTCGGCCGTAGATGCGGGCTCGGTTGCAGTGACGTCACAGAGCAACCCCTGAAGTACCGTTATTCTAACCGACACACGCTCGGGCGAACCTATCTTGACTCCAACCTGCCTTGTTGCATGTACATTAGCTTCCAGACGATGCTTCTGAAGCAAGGAACAATCACTCTCCTCAGTACAGAGATGTGTTTCCGAGAAAACTTACTCCTGAACAGTGTAACAGTGCTGTTTCAAATAGATTGCTATTAGCATCTCTGGAGGTTTATACTCAAGAAAAATACCAAAATGAAAATAATACGTTTTCTAAAGACACATTGCAACCAGGGCCGGTGCACGGTAATTTGACGCCCAAGGCGAAATTCCTGACGGCGTTCTACCCCCCTCCATTTTTTATATTTTGAACACGGAAACCGTAATGGATTTTTCTGATAGTTGAAAGTACTTGAAAAGTTTTTGAATTTGTATCATTGTAGTAACAAGTACGATATAGACTCAACGACACAAACTACCCTAACTTGAGCTCTACACGTACTGCAAGATTCTGTGGACCGTATAAACATATTTTCGACAACACAAAATAGACGCCCGTTGCGATAACTAGGGAAAACAGAAATTACGAACGTAGAATCATAGTCGTTACTAGTTTATCCATTCTTCTGCTCATGAAATAAGAAACAGGAATGTATTTCTCCTGACTTACTGTGAATTCCAAACATGCCATTATATAAGACTTATTTGTTTGTCGTTTTAAATTATCATTTATATTAAATAACAGTCAGGTACGAAATTCTATAAAATATTATTTTCATTGATTTTATACTATCGAAATGTAAAGGATTAGACGTGTTGTCGACCATCCTACCGCCCCTGGCTTCTTAGTGCCCTAGGAGGTGGTCTAGTTCGCTTATATGGTAGCACTGGCCCTCATCGCAGCTCTTAGTACGTAAAATATTAAGATTTGTGCGAAACAATAATGTAAAAGATGATAAAAGTTATAGGAAGAGGAAGAAATGCACAGTAAGATTGATAAGGATGAGGATATGGTAGAGTTAACAGATGAAGAAACATAAAAAAATTGATTGTAAAGTTAATTAAAAATAATATATGTATATATATATATATATATATATATATATATATATATATATATATATATATATATATATATATATATATATATATATATATATATATATATACTTATATACATACATACATACATATACAGTATAGTGATAATATTTTGTCCGACTGCTTTGCTCCGTAGTTAGAGCTGACTGGTGGGTCAAGGTTCCCGGGTTCGATTCTCAACAAGGCAGCAAAATGAACAGATACCACCCCTGGTAGAGTACTGGGTGTTGTGTTGTCCCCTCAACCCTATACTGTGGCAGACAATGACGAACCACTGTAGTTACGTCCATGCCTAGTCGCACCTGTGAGGTATCCCTGAGGTTCCAACCAGCCTCGCCGCTGAAAACTTATCAGTAAAATGTTAATACTGTATGATATATTTTTAAGTTCCTAGTTTTTACTGAAATAATTTAAAAATAAAAATGGTCCTATGTATTTCAGTTCTTTACCTGTATTAGTTTAGTAGCAAAACTGAATATGCATTAATGCGAGGAGAATAATATGTATTTATCTATCTAAAACCTTTATTTAAAATGGCGAGGCTAAGGCTTTTAGGCTTGCCCTATACTTAAACATTATTATACAAATACAGAACACAATATCTTACAAATATAAAAATAGTAAATAAATA
This sequence comes from Medauroidea extradentata, assembly GCA_003012365.1. Taxonomy (NCBI): domain Eukaryota; kingdom Metazoa; phylum Arthropoda; class Insecta; order Phasmatodea; family Phasmatidae; genus Medauroidea; species Medauroidea extradentata. Next base: position 6,740 of record PNEQ01083184.1, on the reverse strand, counting down.
GTTATAATATTGCATATAAAATGGCAGATTACGATAACACATAAGACACTAGATTAATAAAGCAACAAAAATATGAAAATAGTATTACGTAATGATACGTCATACGAAATTATTGAGAAGTAAACCAAATACTTTGTTTGAAAAATGTAACATCCAGTAAGTTAGTACAAAAACAATTCAGAAAATGTATCGCTTAATATTGCTATGATGAGCCTGCCGTTATATAGAATACAGGTGCGGTAATGCAATAGGAAAGAACTGCAACATAATTTACACCTGTGCAGAACTACACAAAATTAAAAAGAAAAGTGATATACAAACACAGTTAAGATGTAATAATTGACATTAACATTTAAATATCCTTAGCATACTACAATGTTATAAAGTACTATAATTTATAATAACAAGAAAATCAAGAAACTACTAGACTTGGGAAACTTCGCACTTGAACAGGCAGAGAGTTGCATGCCCGTTAAACAGAGACAGTGAAAGACTTTGAGAAAGAGCGTAATTTATGATCAGGAAAGGACAACAGATGCGATAATTTGGAGCGTGTTCCGAAATTATGATTTTCCCCCAGGATTTTTAACCGGGATACTAGTTATTTACGACTTAAATCTGGTGAAAACATGTTCTTGTACGTAAGAACTTAGCTGTGAAGTAAGCGCGTCTCGCTAAGACGTAGCTAGTTAAGTTATTCAGCGAATTCTGAGACGTGATCACGGGACTTAAGATAAAAAATAAAACGAGCACAAGCATTTTGTATACGTTGAAAATTTTTCGCTAATTTCTCACCAATATCTACGAACACCACGTCACAGTAATCAGGGATAGGAAATAGTAATGCGTGAACGAGTGTTATTTTAGCAGAATGTGGTAAGAAGCATTTGTTTTTGTTGAGCATATGTAAGATGGAGTATGGAGACTTACATATTTTCGCTACCTGTCTTGACCATGTAAGATCACTACTGATAGGTAATAATTCTTGAACAAGTAGTAACGGCGAACCTGCAAGCATAACTTTAGGTAATGTTATTTTGCGGTTTTCGTTGATAGTCCTGTGCGACGCTATAAGTATACACTGTGTTGTTAAAGGATTAAGGCATAATTGATTATTTACGGACCAACATGCAGTAGACTTACAGTCATTATTGAGACGCTCACAAATTCCTCGACTTTACTGAACGGGGCTGACAAGTAAAGTTGTAAATCATCAGCGTACAAGTGATAACTACATTTTATTCAGTGATACTGGTAGGTCGTTAATGAATATAGAGAATAAGAAGGGGCCGAGAACCGATCCTTGCGGCACTTCATAGTCGACTGTCCTCCATGAAGATTATTTTCCGTCGACCATAACACATTGCTGTGGCCTTGAAGGTACGACTGGGTCCGTGCAATGGCGTTTCTAGAGATTCGAAAAAGAGAATTCAGCTTATGAATCAAGATATGATTTACGGAGTTAAAAGCTTTAGAGAAATCAATCAGAGTTGAGATTCCACTACACCCCTGATGTACAAATTCTTTGTTTTAAAGCCGTAATAATTGTTTTAGAGTACAAACATAACATGTTTGTATGAAGAACCAATTTAATGTATGGGTTCTTTAACATTTCTGCTCTAAATTTGCATTACCTGGCAAATGCAATTTGTAAACAGAGTTAGAAGAAAAATAGTATCCATTTTTTTCTATCACTGTTTCGAATAGCATTTAACGCATAAAAAAATTAGGACAGAAAGGTTGAAGAACACATACATTAAATTGGTTGTTCAAGCAAACATATTAGATTTATACTCTAAAACAAATATTGCGGCTTTAAAACGAAGAATTTTTACATCAGGGGTATAGTAGAATATTGTTTATCTTTGGCCATTCTTATATCATCTACTATATTAGCTAATGCGGTACAAGTGCTGTGTCTCGCTCGGACCGGACTGAAAAGTATCGGAAAGATTGTAATTATTCACATAACTATATATTTGTCTGTGGATCAAAAACTCAAGTGCCTTAGAGAGTGCTGGTAACGTGCTGATTGGCCGATATTGATATAATTCGGAGGCCTTAGAATTTTTGGGTAACTGTTTCACTATAGCAAACTTCCAATTCCTTGGGAATCAGTGTTGAGAAATCTAACTATTAAAAATGTCAGTAATATGTATGAAAATAAGGTATCTGCTAACTGAAACACCGTAAGTAGAATTACTAAGAATATGACAATGGATAAAAGTTGCGAGGAAGCAGAAAAGAGAAGGACGAGAATAAGATTTTGGTAGATCTTGATGTTGAATTTAATTCTTGTGTTATCAAATGAATATCTAATATGTTGTAATAATATTTTCAACACTAAAACTTTATTACAACGCAGTAAAGTTTTCATTTTGTATACAGAAATGTATTAATTAACTATTGTCTTACATATTTCAGTTAATAAATTTTTATTTATGAGCTGAATTGAATGTACTTTTAATGTCTAGCTATTTTATTTTTTTAAACAACTAAAATTTTAAATGGAGCAGGTCTATTAATTCAAGAAACAAGCTTACTAGGTAATAATAGTTTTAAAAAATTAAATGAAATAATAAAAATGAAAATATGTCATTATGTAGAAGAAATATGTGAAATATGTTGCAGTGCAATGATGCGAATTCGCAACAAAAATTAAATTAATGTAATGAGAAATAAATATTTAATTTTATTTCCTTAAACATTGAACTGAAAATGCAGCATACTAATTTAAGTTTAATAAGTAGTAAAATAACAGTTACAGTCAAGAAATGGTTATATAAAACTTTTGCGTGAAAATACTCCACTGTGCGCCGGTGAAGACATATTTGCGTAGTAGTCTGTTCTGTTTTTTATTAATACGTCGTCTATAACCAGCACTCTCTTTATTTGACACACGTATGTACAAAGTCTTATCCCAATCCGTGTTACCCAAGTTGTGCCCTCCTTATCAGTAAACCAAACACAATTTTATCTGTTCGGTAAAATTTCTTTAATGTCTTCGTATATAGGTTTAATTTGTCTGATAGTCAATACAGTTACGATCCAATTTATAAAGCAAAAATTGAGATACGTATTTGAAATATTTCTGCACAAATATTTAAAATAATGTTTCCAATTATTTTCTTTTAATGTTATACAGAATGTCTTTCAGCTTATGGTTAGACCAAGTGTTTGATCGCGTAGTTAGCGTGCCCGGTTCGTAATCGAGAGGTCGTATATTTGAATTCGGTCAGTCGCATTAGAAAGAATTTTTCTCAAAGCTTTTTCTCGCGCATGAATTTTACAGGTAGATTGCGGACACCACACACATATTGCACCAATTTGCCAAATGACGAAAAGTACCATAATCGTGTTTCGAAAATTTAATTTATATGCCGTTTAAATTGCATTGCAGTACAACAGTATCCAGAAGAATTTTTACGCACTATATGATGTATTGAACGGTCATATATATATAATACATATAGAGGGACATATCCGTAACGCAGGTGAAGGTTCTACAGCGAGAGAACGTCTCTGTGCCAACAACCCTCCTGCAGCAGGTAGGCGCGGCAAGAGATAACCTAATGACCGTTAGCCACCTGACTGGTTTGGGAAGGGGAGGGAGCGAGCATTCCGCTGGTATGCATCCCCGAGGAGGAATGTACGCCAAGCAAGCCACACACCAGACTATGGGCGTGTACAAAACATGAAAATATGTTTGAGGAAAGGGTGGCTAATCATATATTTTCTCTCCGAAGCCAGTCACAGATGATATGTGTTTATACATATATATAATAAATGTCCAAGTCCATAATAGTAAAAGAGTTCCTTAAACACGTGCGACATTCCTTGTAAGTTTGCCGCCTGGTTGAACAAATGTAGCGTGTTCGAGGCCTAGAAGTGTGGGCGGTAAGGACGAGACAGCACGCATATCACGCCTCATCCTAGCCTCTAAAAGCAAATCATTTAACTGGCGTACAGTCTTCTTGCCGATGACTCGCCTCTTTGATGTATTAAGTGATGATGCTATCGTTTTATGTCACCCAACTTTAAAGAAAAACGAACAAATGTAATTCGTATACAAGGTAATTCCGTAGGAATAAAGCGATCGTTATATTTGTATTAAACTCAATAAATCTTTGCTAGAAAGACTTAAGGAAGCGGAAATAAATTGTATGTCGGCGTTTTGTAGATATTCAAATACGTCAGTAATAGTTTTCTAAAAGGAAGCGAGTTACTCATGCATATTAATCCAACCAACAGGGAAAAAAACATTTCTTTTCACCATACAGTTGAAAATTCTGTGATTTTCATGTGAGAGAAATGTCCTCTACTGACGGAAGGGGACGTTGTTGTCACCTAGTCAGATTGCTCGTCATCCACTGCAATGATCCGGATCATTTCTACAATTTTACAATAATTAGCTTTTAAATACTAAACGAGAGCAGAGAACGCAAAACTATTGCACAGTTATGTTAAAAATATAACAATCACGTAAACTATCAGGTAGAGCCAACGGACCCCTGCCTTCCCTCACCAATTCTTGATGCGCGACTTATGACAATATACAGCCGAATTGATCTGAGTAGTGTAATATAACAGACAAGTGTCCACGCGAGGCATCTGTTGAAAGGCGTCGACGGCTCTTTATCAGCCAAGGTCTTGAGGGCCGTGAAGTGGTGAATAGATATGGATGTGAGGAAGGTGAAACGCAAGGGTGAGGGAAAAGAGAGATCCTTGAGAAAAACCAGAATGACAACGGCAGGGGACGAAGGAGTAAACGACCCCCCCCCCCAGACCCCCTCATACAATAAACTGATCATTGGAGGAGGAAAGAAATTTGTTATGAAGCCTTCACGATATCCCAACTTCACGGAATGAGTTTTGAAAATAAACATTGTTAAGTTGTATGTACGTATTTATAAAACTGTTTTTTTTTTATAACAAAGAGCGTGCAGATATCTTACGAGATTTATACACTTTTGACAAGTCCACGAAAGCACATTTCTAAGGTGATTTCGTAATTTTGATAACATAACAGTTAGCATAGAACCTAAGTCGTTCGCACGAGAACTAACCTCTATGTATTCTAAACTACCGTTTCACAACACAGATAAAGTGGGTTTGTGTGCAATGAGGTGCTGACATTGGAAATGTGAATATTTCATTTCTTTTTTCGAACGCATAGGACAGCAACCAATCACAGTAAAGACGTTTGTGAATGTCAGCCATGATTGTTTGACTTCCAAAAATAAACGAGAGCAAAACAAAGTTAGGATATGAATATTTAATACTAAAAATTATGATTATATGCTGTAATTTTTTTTTACGCGGCGAGGTTTATAGGAACTATTTTTCTTTATTTCTTCAAAAACGATTCCACTTCAAAAATATTTTAATTCCCTATTGTTGACTTTTATTGAGAAAGGAATATTTCAGATTCGTCAAAAAATGGCATTGACTAAACATAACAGTAAGAATTAAATTGTGAACAAATTTTGCACAAGGTGTCTGGTTGTGTATATTATTTACTGTTACGTGATCTGTGCTTAAGTTTTTTTTTTTTTAATTTCAACCAACCTTTAATCTTCTCGTTACTAACTTCGGGAAAAATATTTGTTATCTTTCGAAAAAGCGTGTGTGATCCTTTTCATCTCAAAAGTCTAAAATTTGAGGTGAAGGATACTTTCTGAAACTAGAGCCATACTGAGTATTTGTAGACCACACTTAAATTGATAATAATATACATTTCAGGTTGAATTAAACATGCTGCCTGGACCTCGTAATGAATGTAAGCGAGCTCTAAGGTTGTGTGTTAGTGGACCTCACTTTAAATTTCTATAACTAACATTTTAAGTGTGTGTATGTAAGCTGTGTGGTCCTCATAATGAATTTATGTGAGCACTAAGATTGTGCGTTGGTGGACCTCACTTTAAATTGCTATAGCCAACATTTAAGTGTGTGTATATAAGCAGTGTGGTCCTCATAATGAATTTATGCGAGCACTAAGGTTGTGTGCTGGTGGACCTCACTTTAAATTGCTATAGCCAAAATTTTAAGTGTGTGGATATAGGCTGTGTGGTCCTCATAATGAATTTATGCGAGCACTAAGATTATGTGTTGGTGAAAATCACTTTAAATGGCAATAGCCAACATTTTAAGTTTTTGTATATAAGCTGTGTGGTCCTCATAATGAATTTATGCGAGCACTAAGGTTATGTGCTGGTGGACCTCACTTTAAATTGCTATAGCCAACATTTTAAGTGTTTGTATATAAGCAGTGTGGTCCTCATAATGAATTTATGCGAGCACTAAGGTTGTGTGTTGGTGGACCTCACTTTAAATTGCTATAGCCAATATTTTAAGTGTGTGTATATAAGCAGTGTGGTCCTCATAATGAATTTATGCGAGCACTAAGGTTGTGTGTTGGTGGACATCACTTTAAATTGCTATAGCCAAAATTTTAAGTGTGTGTATATAAGCAGTGTGGTCCTCATAATGAATTTATGCGAGCACTAAGATTGTGTGTTGGTGGACCTCACTTTAAATGGCAATAGCCAACATTTTAAGTGTGTGTATATAAGCTGTGTGGTCCTCATAATGAATTTATGCGAGCACTAAGATTGTGTGTTGGTGGACCTCACTTTAAATTGCTATAGCCAAAATTTTAAGTGTTTGTATATAAGCTGTGTGGTCCTCATAATGAATTTATGCGAGCACTAAGATTGTGTGTTGGTGGACCTCACTTTAAA
>PNEQ01083183.1:0-21110 GCA_003012365.1 Medauroidea extradentata | reverse complement strand
GCCAGTGCCCATGCCAGATTATCCGCCCTATATCCTATATTAAACCCACGAAGTGCTCTCACACGAAACAAGGCCGTATTGCTGTACACGATGCTAATACGACCCATAATGACATATGCTGCGCCCGCATGGGCATATGCAGCCAAAACTCACACTAGGCGCCTCCAAATTATTCAAAACAAATGCCTTAGGATTGCAGTCGACGCGCCTAGATACTGCCCCACAGTAGACCTACATAGAGAACTGCAAATAGAGAAGCTAGAAGAGCACTTCGGCAAACAAACACAGCAGTTCTATACTGACTGTGCAAATAGTAATAATGCCAAAATATCCAGCTTAGGCAATTATGACGCCGACGAAACACAAAAATACAAGCGGCCAAAGAGCATACTTGCCCATAGGCCACCATAAGCGCCCTAAACACCACACAACCCTCGTGATAATTCCCATAACATACATGAAACTATACTATCTGCATGACACATGCTAAAGAAGACATCTGCTCTACTCCTAACCCTACTGGAGTAATACCATTACACAGGTGGCAATCTGGTTGCCGATGCGAGGCCTAATTTCACTCAGTTGCCACCTATACATATCCATATATACATACATGTACAAATACATATATTTTTGTATACATTCATAACACTACAAAAACATCTACAAAGCTGCATCGCAACACTTAATTCATTCCATCTCATGGTACCCAAATAACCATTACCTTTTTCCTTCCTACATTTTACTCAGATTTGCTTTCTGGATACTAACCTTTTTTTCTGCGTTCCAGAAAGATAGATGACTGGCATCTGCGGGTGGAAGGCTCAGTTCTGTATTCCGCCACCAGGGCCGTACTACTGTGGTGCGACCCTGGTTACATTCCAGCAGCGGCTCGACCCATCTCATTATCACCACTCATTAATCACACAAAGTCTATCTTAGCGAACTAACATACCCTACTTTCTCCTGCCCTGAATCCAGTAATGGTATTTAATGGTTTTTACCTCCGCGACTGTCGCACAGATTTCCCAGCACCCTCCTCGCTTTGTGCTGGTTTGCTGTGCCCTACATTCTAGACCCTTCTTTTTTTCGGGGTGTGTCCATGGCGACAATTGCTGCCATGGCACCAGACAAACCTGCTCAGCCGCGATGCATGCATCACTTTATAACAATTAAACCCGACCTAAGGCGTATAGGGCTTGCCCTGAGACGCATCCTATTCTCCACTCGGCCTAGCTACTAACATGAATGCCGGAGGGCACACAGAACTGTGAAGGTGCTCACGCTGGCGTGGCGGGATATGGGGGCTCGCCAGAATAAAAAAAAATTGCAGAGCGCACTCCAGTCTCCGTTTATACCTCCGAGGCCTACAGACGTGGGTAGCGAAGTCGCCTGCCTCTTCTCGGCGTAGACGACGATCTAAACACAGATGTAGCTTTCGCGATACTACATCTAGCCGTGAAGTCCGGGTAGGGGCATACGTTTCTGCCACCTCCCTCTTCAGCCTAGCCCCGAGTGGGCAAGCTGGCCAAGCGGCTAGCAGCGATCTAGGTATACAACAAAAACACACCACACCTGCAGCGGAGCTTTCCGCATGGCATCCCTCCCCACCTCATTCCCCCTTGGGCCAAAGGTCGGTTGGGGGCCGCATGGAGCCAGCGGGCGCATTCCAACAACAACTCTCACAACAACCACCGAATAACATCCCGCCCGGCGCAGCCCTTGTGTCTAGGGACGGCACAACAATACAAGCTGCAAGTACACACATGTCACAAACAGCTGAAACCACCCCCACCCCCCTCCCAGAAGTGGAAATGGAGGACTTGAATGACACCGAAAGTTACCAGCAGGAGCTGGTAACTACGCGCGTTCTCGCCTGGCAGAGAGGCAGAAACGAGACAGCGCGGAACTAGAGCAGCAGACAGAACACCTGAAGAGAACATTCAAGAACTTCCTGAACCCCTCGCTTGAAAGAAAGCGACCACGATCCTCGTCGTTAGAGGCGGAACCGGCCATACCTGTCTCGAACAGGTACAGCACCTTGAGAGAAGAGCGAGACTCTTCCCCCTTCACACCCCGCCTCTCAGGCAGCTCCCGCCCCTCAGGCAACAAGAACAACACACAGCCACGCCCTGCACTGAACAACAACAGGAAAAAAGCTCCAACATATCGCCTGGTTGTTCCTGACAGCAACAAATACAGTTTGTTGGTGCCAAAACTGCGGGGCATATCACCCACTGGCTTCACCCTATCATTGGCACGTAACGGCTTGCACATCGTGGCAGTCGACGCCTAAAAACACCAATCAGCCACCACGATGCTCACAGGAAACCACACTCAGTATTTCACCTACAATACTACCACAGACCAGACACAAAAAGTCGTGTTTTACCTCACTGTCAACACGCACGTAGATGACATCAGGCAAGATATGGAAGGGCGTGGCTACCAGATAATAGATGTATACCAGTTTCAACGGAAGATTGCAGAAACACACGACCCAAGTAAACAGTACTTGCAGCCACAACGTTTCTTCTGCATCACAGCGGCGCAAAATGACACTCTGCCCTCTCTGCTGACAATAAACAGGCTGAACATGACAGTTGTGCACCCTCGTGCATACCGAAAACGCCCATCTGACGTGGTACAGTGCAGAAACTGCCTGGCATTAGACCACACGTAATTTTTGTCATATGATGCCCACTTGCCCACACTGCGCCGGGCCACACACAGAGGACGCCTGTGACAAAACAAAACAAAACCCGACATGTAGAAACTGCCAGGGCACACATCCCGCAACAACCAAGCTGTGCCCAAAATACCTCAGTATTGTACAGAGACGCCAGGCCGCCACAACATCAAAGGCCAATCAAAGAAAGCCAGAACCTGCCCCGGCCAGAAACCTAGCACACTACCCCAAGATCCTGAACGCAGCTAGTCTGCCACCTGAGTATTCCTATGCACAGGCGAACGCAGAGCCCCAAAAATCCATCCACGTCCCCACGTACAGACAGGAAACTATCCAACAAACAACACCAGTGCAACCCCCTCCACCCCTCCCCCCCAAAACCCCATCACAACAACCACGCCTAACCTCATCCCAGACTGCCACTGGCGCCATGGGGGCGGCCTTGAGAGACATGCGAGAACTCTCACAGTTTCTCCAGGAGGCCAACTTTGTGGCCGTCATGGCACATTTCCGACCCTACATCTCTCAGGCGAAACTCATCGCAGATCCGTCTGAGGAATCCATGTTGTTGTTGGAAGCCCTCGCGACGTTCTCGGCCCCTTAATGCACGGACGCCCCGATCAAGTCCCTGAAAAACCTCTCCCTGCTGTACTGGAACAGAAACGGTGTATTTGAACAACTATACGAGCTCGTGCGGGTGCTGGAAACCTACGGTATAGAAGTAGCACTAATACAGGAAACAAAACTAAAACCAAAGAAAAGATTTCAAATAAAAAACTACATCACTTACAGAAACGACCGGATCACTCAGGGGGGGGGGGGCGGAACTATGATCCTCATACATAACAAACTCCAACACCATGTAAACAAATACCCCGGGTGCGTGAACATTGAAACAACCACAGTTAACGTAAAAACTACAGCCGAACATTTAACCTTAATATCTGCTTATCTATCACCCCTTAAAGAAATGCTCCAGGACGACCTGGACAAACTGACAAACCAAACTCATCCATTTATAATTGCGGGAGACCTTAACGCCAAACACGAACACTGGTACTGCGCACGTAAAAATCAACACGGCAAAATACTATATTCTGATGCAAAACGCTCGGGATTTCTTATAAAAGCACCGTTAAACGACACATGCTACCCGGCACCAGTACACTATCGGCCCAGCACAATTGACATAATCCTAACAAACGTAATAAATCCATCATTCAAATTAAAAGTGCTGCCTGAACTAGATTCAGATCACCTGCCAGTTCATTGCATAGTCAAAGCACAAACACTTAAAACACCAAAACACGATACTAGCAAAAATCGCGGTCACAAACTGGCAGGATTTTAAAACCGACATGGCGGAAATTTTTCAAACCACAAACATCGAAATTAACTCCGCGGACGACATTGACCCGGACCTGGAAATATTTACCGGCACAGTTAAAAAGATAATAAAAATTGGTTGTCTGTAAAGTCGGTTTACTGACGATAGTTGAACGTGACGTGTTAAGAAAATACTGATGGAATGGTATCATTTTTCAAAAGAAAATTTTAATTTCATTTGTTTAATAGATTTGGATGTATATAGAGAAGGAAGTAATTGGAAATCACAATGAAATTGATCAAGTTATATTTATTTGTACGCATAAATACAATTATGACAATTTTTTTTACAATTTAATAGTTTTTACTCCACGCAGACGCATCGCTCACTCAAGTAGGAGAGAGACGGATGTCAAACGCTGCCGAACGCAAAGGCCGAACGTTGCCGAATGCAAAGGCCGATTGTAATTCTTTGTCGCTCGTTCCGCGCTCTCGCTTGCACTTCAAGCCTTACATGGAAAGCCTCAGAGCGAGGTAACGCCGCATGAGTAATGTTTTTTCGTGCGTGCAGCCGGCTCTATCAAATTATAAGACGTTGTCACGTCAAAAAGAACACCACTTTCCTAAACAGACGCGAATTTCTTAAACAAAATTATCCGGAAATTGACTATCTGCTAATGGAAAAACGACAGGCCCGTCACACATACCAAAAGCACAGAACACCGGAAAATACAAATAAATACAACAACCTCAAAAACAAATTACTCAGGGAGCTTAAGAAAATTAAAATAAACAAATGGGAAACATTTATGACAGAGCTCCCGGAAAGTACAAACAAATTCTGGGCCATTTCACGCTTTCTCCGGGGCAAAACACGGCAAAATCAAGCTTTACCGGTAGTAACGCGCACGGATATAAAATACGACCCGGCGGAAAAAGCAGAAGCTCTTGCTGAGGCCTTACAAGAGCAATTCACGCCAAACGAAGATCTAGGCGATCCTAATTTTTCCCGGGACGTAAACACGAACGTAAACAATTTTCTCAACCAGCCAGCTACGCAAGAACCCGAATACGTAACATTACCGGAATTAATATCAATATTAAAATCTGTTCACCCTAAAAAAGCGCCTGGACAAGACACTATCACCAACAAAGCACTTCAAAACCTGCCAGTTCACGCACTCGATTACGTAATTAACCTGTTTAACGCCATTCTTAAATTCAATCTCTACCCTACAGAATGGAAAACTGCAAAAGTAATAACCATCCCGAAACCAGGCAAAGATCCACAAATCCCCCAAAACCGGCGGCCTATATCACTGCTCAACTCCTTAAGTAAAGTGTTTGAGAAAGTGCTGCTGGCCAGGCTAAATACACACGCTCAGCTATGTGGCATTATCCCGGACATCCAGTTTGGATTTAAAGCTAAACACTCTACAGCTCATGCACTCTCAAATCTAATTACAGATTCATCTGCAGCTCTTAAAAACCATAAAATCACAATAGCCATATTTCTCGACGTCGCAAAGGCATTCGACAAAGTTTGGATACCAGGTCTCATACAAAAACTTATCAATTTTCAATTTCCCGACTGCTACATACATCTCCTGTACAGTTATTTCCAACAAAGGCTCTTTTACGTAAGCATAGACAAAGGCAAATCTTCTACAAAACCTTTAGAAGCCGGTGTACCACAAGGCTCTGCACTTTCACCTTTTCTGTACAACATCTATACAGCAGACCTGCAACACAACTTCTGTACAGTACAAATGTACGCAGATGATACGGTAATATTTGCCCATGATAAGAGCCTTCCCTACACAACCTTATACACCCAACTAGAACTGGACGAGCTGCATCAGTGGTATAGCCGCTGGAAAATAAAAAAAAATGCAGAAAAAAGCCAGGCAGTCATCATCACTCGCAGACGGGTAATTACACCAAAACCCATAAAATATAACGGCACAATCATTCCGTACACAAACAATAACAAAATACCTAGGTGTCACTATTGACAACAAACTACTGTGGAACGTACATTTAAAACAAACACAACAAACCGCGCAAGCAAAAATTGTCCAACTGTACCCCCTACTAAAAAGCACTAATCTACCCACACGACTTAAATTACTTCTTTACACGTCAACAGTACGTTCCGCACTCATGTATGGCAATGAAGTGTGGGGTCATGCAGCTACAGTCTTAATAAAACAACTTCAAACCATTCAAAACAAATACTTAAGAATAATTGGAAACGCAACTCGCTTCACGAGAACCCGCGAACTACATAAACGACTAAAAATACTGTACATATTTAAGAAAATACAAAAACATAATATTAAATTTTATGATAAAAATACCTTACACATGAACCCAGTTATAAGACGCCTAGGAAATTACGATCCAGACGCGAATAATCGTGTTCGCAGACCTAAACTTCCTCGATTAATATAACACTGACAAATTGAATAAACACGAGCCTAAAGGCTAATTAAACAAAACCAGTCTACCCACTAATTAAAAACTAAAACACAATTCAATAATACAACTATTTTTCTCCATATAAATAAATAAAACCAAGATTAACTTAATCTTAAAAACCTCTCATATAGCCCTTGCAATGTTAAAGTTTTCCTGTCGGTCCGGAACGAAAACCGGAGCAGTTTAATCTGACTCTTACTCTTTCGGGGTGTGACCATGGCCATAAACGCGGCCATGGCACCAGATAACCCTGCTCAGCCGCGATGCATGCGACCATTTACAGGTAAACCCGACCTAAGGCGTATAGGGCTTGCCCTGAGACGCATCCTATTCTCCAACCGGCCTAGCTACTAACATGCATGCTGGAGGGCCCACAGAACTGTGAAGGGGCTCACGTTGGCGTAGCGGGATTTGGGGGCTCGCCAAAAAAAAACTGCCTGGCATTCACACACCAGCTCCCGACCAGTGCGGACGTCTCACGCTGCTAGTCACAACCCCCCCCCCCTTCTAAGTCCCACGTAGGCGTACAGCATCCGGCTCGAGCTCACACTCACTCACCACAGACACAAAGTAGATAAACAACGATACATTTATGTATTAATGCTTACTGCACACACATCGTTGCTGAAAAATACAACACACTACACTCTACAACACAAAATTTGAAATTATTTACTTATACTTTTTGCATACTTATTATTAAAAACACGTATGAACTATATATATTTCTCACACTTTTAATTAAATTAACCTCATTTATTAATGACAATTATTTTCACTTTTAAATCTTAATACAAAATTTTCTAATAACATAAATTATTAAATTCACAACAAACAAATAATACACAAAACAGTACATATAGTAATAATAATAAGGCAGGTCCTTGGCGACCCGACGATACGTCCAGTCATGTCAGGGAAACCTTTCGGCTTAACTTCCGCTTTATTTTTTAAAAAGCGTCCCGGGTTCTCTCGGGAACTCGTGACGTTTCTACAACAAGTCCTGTTTTCAAAATTCCGGGTTTTAGATCATCTCCCCCTCCTCTCCTCTACAGGCAGGGAGAAAGGGGGAAAAACTTTCAACGTCACCAGGGGTTCTCGGGGCAACTCAGGAGTTCCTAATTCTATCTGTCGGCTTGCCGCCGGATAAAATACAGTTTATGATGGACAGCAGGGCGGGACAGGTTAGCCGACCCCAACCCTGACTTTACATGTGATAAACGATTGGGAGGACAAAAATCCCCACAGGGATTTGAACTCCCCCCACGCTGAGCTTCGGCAGTGATGATCATCCGGCGGCGGCAGAGTGCACTACTCTTTGATACTGGGAACAACCAACAACTGTCAAAATAAATTCTCTTGGATTGCTCATCTAAGTTCCCCACTAATATACAAGTGTATTAATAAAAACTACGTCACAATACGGACTTCCTACTGAGATGTATCTTACCCATTTGGTAAATTTTGTGTAAACTCACACATTAATGCCATACTTTTGCTTTTGTTTGATTCCAGCAGGAGCTCTAGTGACTCCCAAGGGCCAGTCACTATGAACTTCAAGATGACCACATCAGGTGATCCTGCCACCCACAAATGCTAAATACATAGCACCAACATAAACTCTCCCCAACTCTAGCACAGTTGGAGAGAGTTTCACTCCTATGCCTAATCCCACTCCCCTTCCCCCCTTCAGGGATTTCGGGAGAATATTTTTCAATCGCAGGCAACAAGTTTCCTCCAGTGTTGACGCTGGTTTACTGTTGCTATCCCATTTAGTTAACTCCAGAAGACCACTGAGGCAAATGCCCCCTCAGTGGTCTAGATCCTAACGCTTAGTCGCACAGCGGACCACGCAGCCTCCCTCCTGCCACAAGGTAGGAGTGAGGTTGACGGTCACAATGCTCACATGTTACAACGAATAGCGTATAGCCGACTAGGCTGGAACGTATTAACATCCTCCCCCTAAATAACCACCAATATCGGGAGGTCCCACCAAGCCAGCTGGCAGGTCGGGGATCACCATGTGCTGCGAGGAGGGGCAGTACAAAAAAAATGCAGTGCACTAGTCCTCACAGTTCGTTTTAGACCTCCGAAGCCTACACACGTGGGAAGAGAAGTCACCTGCGTCGTCGCGGCGTAGACAACTTTTTTCACAACTTTAAGCTTCGCGGCACAAACATCTGATCGTGGAGTCCGGGTAGAGGCATACTTTTCTGCCACCTCCCTCTTTAGCCTAGCCCCGAGTGGGCAAGCGGGCGAAGCGATCAGCAGCGAACATAGGCACACTTAATAACATCACAACACAACCTCCGTTGTTTACCACTACGGTAATCCCCCCAACCCCTCTCCCTGCGGGGGCGAGGTCGGTTGGGGGCCGCATGGCGAGCGAGACAGCGAGCCAACAACAACTGTTTACTCCCACCAACATTCCGCCCGGCGCAGCTCTGGTGTCTGGGGACGGCACCATCCTGGCTGCAGGAACAACAACAGTACAACAGCAAACCCCCCTCCCTTTCCCTTGACTCGGAGATGGAGACGAACGAAGGTTATCAGCAGCAGCTGAGGAATTACGCACGAGTGCGTCTAGCCGAGTGACAGGCCCGGGACACCACCGAGCTGGAAGCTCAAACTCAACATCTGCGCTCCACTTTCCGATCAGGGTCACAGGAGGAAAGCGCCCCAGATCGTCGTCGCTAGAGGCGACACCAAATATTCCGGTTGCAAACCGGTACAGTACCCTAAGAGAAGTGCCAGACAGTTCTCACACGACACCAGGCCCCTCAGGCATTCAATCCACAACACGGCCACGGCTCAACAATAACAGACAGCAGGCAAAACCAAGGACACCTTGTTATCGCCTCGTGGTGCTGGACACCAACAAGTACAGATTGTTGGTGCCGAAACTCCGGGGCATACATCCCGCTGGGTTTACCATCTCCCTGGCGCGAAACGGCCCGCACATCGTGGCAGCCGACGCGCAAAAGTATCAAGCGGCCACAACAATGCTGTCAGCCAATATGATCCATTACTATACCTATAGTACTACACTTCAACTGCCCCAGAAGGTAGTATTTGACTTGCCAATCAACACAAACACTGAGGATATTCGTCAGGATCCTGAGAGCCGTGGCTATCACATTATAGACACCTATCAGTTCCACCACAAGGTCCCAGACCAACAACACCCCACACAACACATCCTGCAGCCTCAAAAGTACTTCAGCGTAACGGCCGCGCAAAATGACACTTTGCCCCAACTCGACACTATCAAAAGGCTGAACATGACTGTGGTACACCCACGTAAATACAAAAAAAGGCCGCAAAAAGTGGTACAGTGCCGAAACTGTCTAGCCTTGGACCATACAAGAAATGTTTGGCTCAATCACGCATGATACAAGTTCAGAAGCCAGTGTCTGCCCCGGCCAGAAACCTGGCAAACTATCCAATAATCATACATGCACCGTCCCTGCCACCTAGCCATTCATATGCACAGGTTACCACAGGAAAACCCACAACAATCCTTGTCCCCACTCAGGCCCCTGTAGTGCACGATACGACAACAGTATCTCTTCCCCCACCACCCCCATCCAACCCAAAAAAACCAGCTCCACGACTTTCCACAACGCCTGGCGGCCTGGGGGAGGCTTTAAGAGACATGCGTGACTGTCACAATTTCTTCAGGAAGCCAACTTCACGGCAGTCATGGCGCACTTCCGGCCCTACATCACCCCTGCAAAATCCATCTCAGACCCGTCTAAGAAAGCAATGTTGTTGTTGGAAGCCCTCGCGACGTTTCAGGCCCCTTAATGGACGGAAACCCCGCAGAAGTCCCTGAAACCTTATCCCTGCTGTACTGCAACAGCAACAGAATTTTCACACAATTATACGAGCTCGAGCGAGTGCTGGAGACGTACGGCATAGAAATAGCCCTTATCCAGGAAACCAAACTTAAACCTCAATCACGCCTATCAATTAAAAACTACATATCTTACAGAAATGACCGAATCGCAAGGGGGGTGGGCGGAACAATGATCCTGGTCCACAATAAAATCCAGCACCACGTAAATAAAGACCCCGAGTGCGTGAACATTGAAACCACGACAATAAACGTAAAAACATCTGCCGGACACATAACTCTTATCTCCGCATATCTTTCACCAACTAAAGAAATGCTCCAGGAAGACCTGGACAAGCTCACAAACCAACAACACCAGTTTATAATAGCAGGAGATCTAAACGCAAAACACGAGCACTGGTACTGCGCTAGAAAAAACAAAAGAGGCAACACACTGTTTAATTACGCACAGCACACGGGATTTGTAATTAAAGCACCCCACAACGACACACATTATCCGGCAACAGTCCGTTACCAGCCAAGCACCATAGATATTATATTAACTAATGTAACAAACCCCACATTTAAATAAAAGTACTGCCTGAGCTAGACTCAGACCACTTGCCAGTTCACTGTATTGTAAATGCTCAAATCTTAAAACACCAAAATTCTGTTCTAGCTAAAGTCGCGGTTACAAACTGGCAAGAATTTAAACAAGATGCAAACGAAATTTTCCAGGCAAATAACGTAGAAATTAACTCCGCAGCAGACATCGACCCGGCGGTGGAAATATTCTCAAACACCCTAAAACTAACCAACAAAAAACACACTAAATTTCTGAACAGGCGGGAGTTCCTGAAACAAAGTTTCCCAGAAATAGACTACCAATTAGCTGAAAAAAGGCGGGCCAGACATAACTATCAAAGAAACAGAACACAGGAAAATAAAAACAAATATAACAGACCCAAAAATAAATTACGTTCAGACCTAAACAAACTAAAAATAACAAATGGGAGAAGTTTATGACGGAACTCTCGGACAAACAAAGCCAAAATAAATTCTGGGACATATCGCGATTTTTACGTGAAAAAACAAAACAACAACCGTCTCTACCTGTACTATCAAGCACAGGCCTAAAATACAACCCCCCCGAAAAAGCCGAGGCAATCGCGGAAGTTTTACAAGACCAGTTCACACTAAATAACGATTTAGGCGACCCAAATTTCACCCGCGAAATTAACAGCACCGTAACAAATTTTCTAAACACACCCCCCACACAAGAGCCATAAGAAATAACTTTGCCTGAACTTCTGCTCGTAATAAAAACTACACTCCATAAAAAAGCACCAGGCCACGACAAAATCACGTACCAGGCTCTAAAAAACCTACCCCTTCACGCACTCGAGTATATACTCAGCCTGTTCAATGCCATACAAAAATACAAACATTTCCCCACAGACTGGAAAACAACAGAAGTCATAACAATACCAAAACCCAGCAAAGACCCTAAAAATCCACAAAACCGGCGGCCTATATCACTGCTCAGCTCACTTAGCAAAGTGTTTGAGAAAGTGCTGTTAGCTAGACTAAACACACATGCTCATCTAAACGGCACTATCCCCAACACCCAGTTTGGCTTTAAATCAAAACACTCTACAGCCCACGCATTATCAAAATTCTCCACAAACGCAACTACAGCACTTAAAAGATCAGAAAATTACAATAGCCATTTTCCTAGACGTCGCCAAGGCATTTGACAAAGTTTGGATCCCCGGCCTGCTGCAAAAACTTATAAACTTTAATTTCCCAGATTGCTACATACATCTACTGCATAGCTACTTCCACAACAGGCTCTTTTATGTAAGCATAGACAAGGGAACTTCTTCAACAAAACCTTTAGAAGCAGGTGTGCCACAAGGCTCAGATCTCTCACCTTTTCTGTATAACACCTATACAGCTGACATTCCCCACAGTTTCTGCTCAGTAAGGATGTATGCTGACGACACGGTAGTACATGCGCATGATAAGAGCCTGCCCTACACAACTCTATATACACAACTCCAACTGGACGAGCTGCACCAGTGGTATAGTCGCTGGAAAATAAAAATAAACGCTGAAAAAAGCCAGGCAGTCCTCATAACACGCAGAGGTCTCCTCACACCTCGCTCTATAAAATACAACGGAACATAAATCCCGTATACAAAAACCGCGAAGTACCTAGGCGTCACAATCGATAGCAAACTACTCTGGAACATACACTTAAAACAAGCAAAATAAGCCGCGGACCTAAAAACAATCAGACTATATCCACTGCTAAAAAGCAAAAATCTACCTACTAGACTTAAATTATTAATATACAATTCCACTGTGCGTTCCGCGCTAACATATGGAAACGAAGTGTGGGGACACGCAGCAAAAACAACACACATTAAAAACCTTCAACTAATACAAAACAAATTTCTTAGAATTATTGGTAACGCAACTCGCTTCACGAGAACCAGCGAACTCCACAAAAAGCTAAATGTACAATATATTTCCAATAAAATCCAAACTCAAAATAATAAATTCTATGACAAAACCACTATGCATCGTAATCCAATAATTAGGCGCCTAGGAAATTACGACGCAGATGTAAACATACACATTCGCAGACCCAAACTCCCTAAATTAAACTAATAATTCCACATTCAGCTAAACTAAATTGATTTGAGAACAACACGCACCTTATTTTTTACTTCTGAAAAATTACAGTAATTTTCACTTGCTTATCAACAACTCAATAAAATCCACTGCAAACATCCGCGAAACGCGATAAAAACATAATCAATTTCATACACGAGAAAATTACTCTCAGCTCTGTCCGGAACGGAAGCCGGAGCAGTTTAACAAAACTGTTCCGCGCCTGGTCTGCCTGGCATTGAGGAGAGAGTTCTGTTCCAGCTGTCGTAGCGTGCACATCGTGCTCGCTGCCCACCTGTCTGCCAGACCTTCTGCTACTGTCTACTGTACCCTGTTTGTGTGCCTGAAACGTAACCGTGCCAACGAAAGTGCACAGTGCAGGGAGGTAACTATTGCTTCAGGCCGGGTAGGCATCTAGACAGTTTAGTCAGTTATTTTAGGCAAGCTTGCAAGTGCTTGGCAACGCGGGACATTTGAAAGGTTACTGTCTGCTGCTGTTTTTACAGCGCCAGACAACTTCTCTTCATTAGCTTTTATTTTATTAGGTATTAGTTTTAGCCTAGGAATATTTAGCCGCTAATTTGATTAGGTTTACACCTCTCACCCCCTCGGGGGCTCCCCCAAGCGTCATGACGGACGCTAAAAAACGTAAAAAGGACGACACTGTCCCAGCTACCACCACCGAGCAGATGGATTCCGAGAGCGGACCATCAACCCAGCAGGCTCAAAACCCCGAATCTGTCAAAAAGCCTGAGATACGCCCAATAGCGGTATACCACACAAAGGACGTCACATATGGCATGGTCCTTTGCCTCTTGAAGTCTTAACTCAGACAGCCGACCAAAAACAAGGTCACCCCTCATGGAGTCCAACACCAGCCTCAGTCCATAGAGGACTATAGGACAACAGTCCGCATTTTAGAAGAACTAGGAGTAGGATTCAGCGTCCTTACCCCCCGTTCTGAACTGCCGATCAAGTTCGCTATCAAGCGCCTTGAAAAATCACCGCCAATTTCGTTCATCCGTGATGAACTTAAAGAACTAGGTTTTGACCCAATCAGTGTGGAGCCCAAATACTCCATGCGAGACAGGCAGCCCCTCCACATGTTTGTGGTGGAACTCCCCAACTGCGACAAATCCAAAGAAATTTTTGACCTCCGCTCCCTGTGTGGCCTGATAATTAAAGTGGAAGAGTACCACCGCCCTGAAGGCCCCCCCAATGCAGCAGGTGTCAACGATTCGGGCACTCAAGTAAGGTGTGTCACGCCCCTCCCCGATGTCGTCTCTGTGAAAAGGGACACATGACTGCCAACTGCGACCTTGAGAACAAGGACGACAGGTCGCAGCGATTATGAGTGGGCTGCCAAGGCAAACACGCCGCGAACTATAGGGGCTGCGAGGCCTTCAAAACAGAGAAGTGGCGTTTCCTCCCCCAGCAGGAAAGAAAGAAGCGCCAGCAGCAGAGCAGAGCCTCGCTGCAAGCAGCTAGCCAGCCAAAAACGAACTACCGAGCCCCCAAGCCCCCTGGGCGCAGCCTGGCCCTGATGGTTGGTCAACAGTCACAGGGAACCACAAGGGACGTACGCCGGCACAAAACTTTGTGCCCGGCTATGTGCACCAAGCCCCAGTTTTGACTCAACATAGGTATAATGCCCTTCAGATGCAGGGCTACTCTGAAGTTGAGTTCCCCGCACTAGCAAACCCGCATAGGCCCCGCGGGCAGCGCCCCATGCAGCAGGGACATAAGGGGAAAATGTCCCAAAACACGCAAAAGAAAACTGCAAAAAACACCGCTGGCTCTCGCCTCACGAGCGCTCAGCAGCAGACTGCTAAGGCCACGGCCCCACCCAAGACCTTGGCGGCCCAGGATAGGCCGGAGCGCCCGGCCAATCAGGGACAAGCGGCATCCCAAAACGAGCCTATAAAGGCTCCTGAAATGGCCCAGACGTACAGTATGGACACAACCCCCGCAGAGAACACATCTGTGCTGCCCCCTTCCTTCTCCTTCGATACACTGAAGGAAAAAATAAATCAGAGCCCTGCTGCAAAAAAGGACCCGTTAACCTGCGAATTCTGCGCACAGCTGTGCTCAATATTAGTCATCTGGTTCGATCCCAGTAGCCCCTTAGACGATAAGTGCAAAGCCACAGTTGGTTTTGCCGTAACTGTGAGGAGCATAGGACAACCTAATGCCTCCCCCAAGGCAGGACAAAAGACCTGAAAACAGGCCCCCTTCCATTGTCAAAATCTTGTTCTGGAATGCAGCACGTATCCGGAACAAGAAGCAGGAGCTGATAGATTACTTGACTCGCCACCAGGTACAAATTGCAGCAATTAACGAGTCACATTTATTTCCACAACACCGTTTCTCTGTCCCAGGTTACTCTTGTTTTAGGAGGTACAGAGAAAATAATGCAGGAGGTGGTGTTTTAATATTAATTAAAAACACAATTAACTGCCATGCAGCAAAACAGCCTCAATTAAATACACTTGAAGCCGTGGGAATTAATTTAAAACTCGGCAGCCAGCAACTATCTCTTTACTCAATTTACTGCCCACCTGGCCGCACACTTACTAGCGCGGATTTAAATGAATTAACAAACATATCCCCCATTCTATTAGCTGTCGGCGACCTGAATGCAAAACACCCCACCTGGGGCTGCAGGGCGCGGACAGCCAATGGAAACACTTTATTCAACCACCAAAGTAGGCACAATTATTTAATTCATGCGCCTGACG
Source organism: Medauroidea extradentata (assembly GCA_003012365.1). Taxonomy (NCBI): domain Eukaryota; kingdom Metazoa; phylum Arthropoda; class Insecta; order Phasmatodea; family Phasmatidae; genus Medauroidea; species Medauroidea extradentata. The sequence continues at coordinate 5,362 of PNEQ01083183.1, read as the reverse complement.
AACCTACATTTGAACCGATACACAGGCAAATAACCAGCCTGAAATCTTAGATTTTGCAATATGTAAAGGCCTTAATATGACCTTTACATTAGAAGTAATACATGAATTGGCCTCGGACCATTACCCCGTCCACTTAAATTTTGATCAACTAGAAAGGCCAATCAGAAAAATTAAAGATTATAAATACACGAACTGGGAAGCATTTAAAGAGTACCTGGACGAGGAAATTAATCTGCCAGATCCTGTTAGCACCCCCGGCGAGTTAGACTCTGCGATCACAGAGCTAATTCAAACAGGCATCAGACAATTTGTCCCCGAAAAGACCCCAAAGCCCCATAGTGATTCGCTGCCAGCCAATATTAGGCAACTAATCACTCAGAAAAATCGCTTGCGCAGGCGCTACTCGCGAGGTAGAACAGGCCAACTCAGAGCACAAATAAACGCACTTAGAGAGCTAATTAACTTGAAATTACCCACTGGCAAACAGACCAGTGGAATAATAAATTATCCCGCCTCACAACTAAAGACAATAGCCTATGGCACTTAACTAAAGCACTTAGAAATAAGCGCAATCCAATCCCGCCACTTCAAGGCAAAGCAGGTACTGCCTACACGCCCCAGCAAAAAGCTGAGGCTGTAGCTAATCACCAAGAAACGGTTTTTATACCGAACATACAACCCTGCGACCCAGCACATGTGGCTCGCATATATAGGGACCTCCGAGTGTGACTTCGCCAGCCTTCAGCTGACGTACCTGAATTTACGCATGCCGACGAGGTAAAACATATAGTTAAACGTATGAAGCCCCGCAAAGCACCTGGGTTCGATACCCTACAAGTTATAGCTCTCAAGCAGCTGCCAGAGTCTATACTAGAGGCTCTGGCTAGGTGCATAAATGCAAGTATGACACTTGCGCACTTCCCTTCGCCCTGGAAACGTGCCAACGTAATTGTTTTTCCAAAGCCTGGCAAGGATCAGACCTTGCCACAAAATTACCGTCCCATAAGCTTATTAAGTACGCTCTCAAAAGTGCATGAATGTGTTCTGCTGCGCCGCCTCGATACTCACATTCAAAACGCGAATATTTTTCCTAACGAGCTATTTGGCTTTAGAAAAAAGCATTCCACTGTTCATCAGTTAGTCAGACTAACTGAACACATAACTACGACTTTTAACTGGCGACATTACTCAGTAGCAGTCTTTCTTGATGTAGAGAAAGCATTTGACAGGGTGTTTCATGCTGGACTACTTTTTAAAATGTACGAGAGAAATTTCCCCGACTGTTATATTAAACTCATTGCCTCTTACTTAGATACTCGCTCTTTTGCCGTAACTATTGACGGAGCGACCTCAGATTTTAAAGAAATTAGGGCAGGAGTACCCCAAGGCAGCATACTAGGCCCAGTATTATATAACTTATATACTAGCTATATTCCGCGGTCTCCTAATTGTAACATGAACATAGGTGTATATGCCGACGACACAGTTGTATACACGCGATCCATAAGTGCCGAGGTCGCATCTCGGCGAGCCCAGGATATGCTCAATGAGCTAGAAAATTATTTCCACCTGTGGCGAATTAAAATTAATGTAGGCAAATGCGAAGCTGTGGTCTACACACGCCGACACATTCCTGCCAATCTTCCGCGCCTCACTCTATTTAACAAGGAAATACCTTATAAAAACGAAGTCAAATATTTAGGCGTAATACTGGATAAAAGGCTGACATTGCGAAGTCAAGTTGAAAGCAAGAGAAACCTTGCTTATGCTCGCATGTCAGCACTTTATCCAATGACAAATCGCAACTCCGGCCTTAAGCTTAAAAACGGACTTTTAATTTATAACACAATGATCCGCCCTATTTTAACATATGCAGCTCCAGCGTGGGCTTATTGCGCGAAATCGCACACTCGTAAATAACAAGTCTTGCAAAATAAATGCTTAAGAATCGCGGCAGATGCACCTCGGTACACACCAATTAGATACTTGCATGCAGAGCTTAAACAAGAACTGCTGCAAGACGTTTTTCGTAAAATGGCAGAGCAATTTTATGCTACTAGCCATAATAATTTAAATCCATTAATTGCAAGCCTTGGGGATTATAATCCAGATGAAAACCGTGTTCTCTGCCAGTGCTGACGAGGGCTGACCTCACCGCCTATCATGCTGCTTGGACTCGTCAGGAAGCCTTCAGCCCCAGTACCGGTCTGAGTATGCATGGCAGGAGCCGCACAAATACACAAAACAATTACAAGTTACACTTACAAGGGAAACCTGGGGTAACACGTAATATTTCTCAAGATTTCAAGATTTTCTCCATGAAAACAACACTGCGAAGCACTATGTATTTCACAGCATATGACATAATATACACTGTACAGCCTATGGCTCACGTGGCAGCGCCGCTGTTGAAATTACATTGCTATATTTTATTAATTAGGTAATTATTATTATACTGTACACTCACAATTTAACACGTTTAAATTATAGAAATTGCTAGCTGTAAGTTAGCTGTGGTGTTTTCTGTCGGTCCGGAACGGCGGAGGCCTGTGATTGGCTGAAGCTGTGATTGGCTGGCAGAATCACTAACGGCCAATCAGAGGGCTCCAGCTTGCACTGATATTTCTGTGCTAAGAACGAGTCCAAAAACGTAATATTTAAGTCATTTTAACGTAATATTTTAGTCATTTAAACATATTATTTAAATCGTTTATATATTCTAAATTAATGCTAGCTCATCAGGCTTGCAAGTGAGCTAGTTAAGTGTACTAATCTATGTATTTTTAAGTATTTTTTCAGGTATCTACTGGAGATACGGGGGGACGAGGCGCCTTTAAAACCTCGTCCACCAGTGTACTGTGCTCCCCCACAGTGCCCTGGTTAAAACCAGCGCCCTCCCTAAATGAAAAATAAAAGGAAAATAAAGAAAATAAATACAGTTCCCGCACCCCCAACCCCACTCTTACTTCACAGCTCTACCAACAACCTGGACCTTCCGGCTTTTCCAGTGCAATTTTTATTTTTAATGCATGTAACTGCTGAGTGGTTACACTCCTATTCTGTCGAGAGGGTTTTTACGGTACTATGCCGGTTTTTCCCTCTCTCTTCTTAGATTATGGCTTAGCTATAGGTACACCTAGGGAGGTAGACATGGCCCCAATTGCGGCCATGTCTGCCCAATCCCTCTCTGCCGCGATGCATGCCTCCTCTGCATGAAACTTCTCCCTTTTAGGCGTATGGGGCTCAGTCCTGAGATGCACTTAGTCCCGCTCCTTCCCAGGGCCTCACACATAACTTAGTAGTTAAGGTAGGTTAGGAAAAAAAATTAAAAAAAAAAAGTCTGGTCGAGATTTGAGGAGAGGCAGCCGACGAGAGAGGACGTGTCTGCAGCTACTCCGCGACTTGTCTACAAGCCAGGCGTTGCACTTCTAAGTGCAGCCTAGCTATACCAGCTTATTCTGCTCAAAAACCCAAGTTAAGTTCCCCACTAACGTCTGTAAATATAACTAGAATTCTTACACGCCATATTTATATATTTTAACGTAATTAGCCTGTCACCCGACCTTCCCTGGCCTTGTTTCCGGTAAAGGGGAGAGGACAGGAAGGACCCGGGCTTAGACGGCCACACTTGTTCTATTATAGGGCCACATATAGGTGAAATATTTGTTTTAAATTTAATTGTTTTCCAATCATTTCACTGCGCACTAGGGAGCTAAACTAACCGACATGGAGCCCCCCAGGGCTTCCATGGACGCACAACAAACACTAAAACGCCCAGCAACAGGCGACGACCCAACTTCCTGCAAACGACAAAATGCGACACAAGGACCCCAAAATAACACGGCAACAAAGCCCTTCACGATATATACCACGCAAGAAAAAGCATATCCAGCACTAAAACGAGCGCTGGATGCGAAACTGACCCTTTCATGGAATGCTGTTTGCACAGGAACAGACAGCATCCGAGTTCACACATCCTCCATCGCCGACTACACCGAGGCGGTGCGCATTGCAAAAACATTGGGATTTCAACATAGTTTGCTACGACAAGCCAATGAAATCCCGGTTAAGTTAGTGTTCTGCAGAGTTCAGGCAGACACGCCGCAGGACTTCCTTAGGGAAGAATTCACAGAAGCAGGAATGCCTGTACAACGCTTCCACTTTATATATGATAGAAATCGCCGAGCCACAAACAAATTGGTTGTCGAGCTGCCCCATGGCACCGACACAGAGCCCTACCTAGCACTCACGCACTTTGCCGGCCTCTCAGTAAAGGTAGAGGACTTCAGGCACCCGACAGGCCCAGCACAGTGCTCGCGATGCCAGCGATATGGCCATGTATCAGTAGGGTGCAATGCAGCCCCTAAATGTAGATACTGTGGAGGCACTCACCTGACCTTCACCTGCGAAATCGACAATGATAGGAGCAAGGTGAAATGCGCGCATTGTGGGGACAACCACTGCGCGAATTACAAAGGTTGCAAGATATATAAGGCAACAAAATGGAGCCGACTGCCACAGGAAGTAAGGCAGGCCAGGCAGCAACAATCTAGACAAGATATCCGCGCGAACAGCCGCACCAATGCGTGGCAGCAGCCCCCCTAGCAACACAAAACCAACCCGTTAATCCCCCGCTGCAACAACAGCCCCTGCGAAATCTCTTCATGCCACACTGGGCATGCCAGCAACAGCCGCAGCCTATACAAATACAAAATAGGTATGCTAGCCTGCAATACGAGACTGATTTCCCGGTCCTCGCTAACAACCCTATTCCTCGTAATCCTAATGTATGCTGGGGAAGTAAACCCCAGTCCCAAAGAAAAAAGAGGGCCAAAATACACTCCATAAACATCACAAAATCATGAAAATGCAAGGCAAATTCAGCCACGAGAACAAGCGACGTCAGGCCCCGCCCCTACAGTGCGCCCATTGGCCGAAACACGCGCGGCCAATCAGAGCGCAGCAGTGTCCAGCCCGAGAGTACAAAAGGGCCCCGAACCTGAAATGTCTGCCATTCTTCCAGCCGAGCTAGAAGACAGCATAGTCCATCTCACTGACTCCATTAAAGCAGCTGCAAATACCGCAATTCCAAGAAAAGCCCAGAAACATGTACTTGAAGACTATATTCCGAATCACATAAAACAACTCATCACCCTCCGTAACCATGCACGGAGACATTGGCAGACTCACAAACTCCAACAATTTAAAGCAGAGGTTAATAGAATCCAACGAGAAATAAAACACCAACTAGCTGCACACAGAGCAACACTCTGGGACCAGAAAATATCCGAACTGAAGACAGCCGATAATTCCCTTTGGTGCACCAACAAACGGCTTACCAGAACTAAAATAACGATACCAC
>PNEQ01083182.1:0-12747 GCA_003012365.1 Medauroidea extradentata | reverse complement strand
AGTGAGGCCGGTCCATGTTGCGGTCAGCCACCAATGAGGACCACGTGTGTGCACCCTCTAGTACCTCTCTCTCTCTCTCTCACCACCTTCCCTTCCTGCAGATGTCTACTGCCGCTGTGCATAGCCGGTCCTTGCCACCCTCGGCCTCAGTACACTCCCTTAATACACGTCCATATACTTACTTCATTTGTGCGTTATTATAACTTTGCATAATGGGTGAGTGAGATATTTTGGTCAGCGCTTAACATCGAGGTCTTCAGAGCTGGTGAGGGATCACATGATGTGAGTATGGAGCAGCGTCGGATTGAAGGGGCGGGGGAAACGGGAGATCCCCGAGAAAACCCGCCGACCAGCGGCATCGTCCGGCACTGATTCCCACATGCGAAAATCCGGGAACCGACCCCGCCGAGAATCGAACCCGGATCGTCTTGGTGGGAGGCGAATGGTTTGACCATTCGGCCACCGCGGCCTAACTTTTCATAACATAATATAATATAGATTAGGGTATTTCGCGAAATATTTTTGTGCCAACATACCCTTCAAAACACTGCAGTTTCTCGTTACATGTATGATTGGGTGATACACGTCTGACACAACGTAGCCGTCTGCAGACCAATAATAGGCATTAAATATTACAATAGCAGGATTCTTATTGGCTTAGTCAAATAGGGCAACAACACTACGTACAGGTAAATGCAGTTATCTTCTGGTAAACTGACCGTGCATTTAAACTTAGCAAACAGTCAAATTTTCCCGCGATAAGCCATCATCTCTAAATATCGACTATAATGTAATACAATGTAATGTGATATAATTAAAAATAATAAAATAAATATCGTTGAGGAATATACCAGACGGCCAAGGTATCGAATCCCGAATGCAAATTTGAAGAATGAAGCCCGTATGCAATCTGCCTATACCCCGAAGGATGACGTGAATTGAGGAACATTACTATATGGAGAAACGCCCAGAATGATAGTGGCGGGGGAAACGGGAGATCCTCGAGAAAACCCACCAGCCAGCGATATTGTGTGGTACGATTCCCACATACGAAAATCCACGGCCTGACCTCGCTAACCACTTGGCTCCCGCGGCCGCTATCAAATGTTATATAATACGTAAGACCTTGAAACAAAATGATGCAAAATTATTTCGCCGCGAAATCGAAACTCTAGATATTCTTATTTTGTTTGGCATAAAGTCATTACTATCATGGCCACCAAAAGCTCAAGTTCTTAGGCACACGAAATAGTATGTAGTGTATATATTTAATCAAACGAAAGCTATATGTATATACACTTAAATCTGTGTGTGTACATACACACAGGACGAGTCCTTTAAAAGAGGTCCCCGACAGGGTGTTGAATTCTTCTGGACATTTAAGTTAAAATTTGAGTGTAATTCCAAAGAGTTATCACTATTTTGGGCGATAAGCCTTTTTTTATGAACGTGCAATGAAACTACGGTTATGAGATAAAAGTGTTAACTATTCGAGAGGTTCGTCAGATAGTACGAAACTATGCGTCCGAAAACTGACGATATCATCCCTTCTCGTATTTTTTCAAGGTTCTCTTAACGATTTGCGAGTCACTTTATACAGGATAAACCTACTCTACTTCTCGTAATACCAACTCTTCGAACTTCGGTACCAGAAATGTGTAAAACATTTAAATTGTGCTACAGCTTTTCCAGACTACTGTAGCGTAAAAATACCAACTGGAATCATAAATGAAAAATAGAGAAGCATGCATTGGACTTTACTATGCGCTTTCAGTAAATAATTAGAAAGCAGGGCCACCGCTTGGAAGTCCGTGTGAAAAAGCCAACGAACAAAACATTGTACGCCGTTTTCGCTCCCCGTGCATAGAGGCGACACGGATGTTGCCGCACGAGCCAATCTCGTCCTTATAGCTCCCCGGTTTCCGTACCTCAAACGTGGTATCTAGTTCCTGCTGAATAAGGCTCTTAATACCAGGGTAATTTTATGAGAATGTAATGCCAGGGCAACATAAATCGGAGGCCCCCTCCCCCTCCCTAAGTTTTTTTTTTTTTTTTTTTTTTTTTTTTTTTTCGATTTAGATGCAGTGATAAATTTCAAGGTATGGCATATTTACACTCCATTTCATATATAAGTTTGGATAAATCTGACAGCAACTTATGGGCAATTATTTGTAGTATTTTGTTATTTGTGTCACTACACAAGACACATTTTGCAGTACAAATGCTGAAATGGACATCGTTCATTTTAGAGCTAAAAATGACTCGCAATGCACAACAAATCACAAAATACTGAAAATTATTGCCCATAAGTTGCTGTCAGATTTATCCAAACTTATATGAAACAGAGTATATGTTTGTATTGGCATGTAGTCACTAATATAAACATTAAAATTACAAGTACCAGAATAAAACGCACTCAGTTCACACAGAAATATTACAAACATATATGCGAGCAAAGCAAAAATATTGTAAGTTACTGAATTGCAATTCTTACAAAACTAAATGAATACTTCGTATTGTAGCGCCACATGTAATAAATCGCCAGTTCATTTCAATTATATACATATATATATATATATATATATATATATATATATATATATATATATATATATATATTGTTATTCGAAAGTGAGGCTCCCTAGAATGTGAGTCCAGAGGCAAATGCACCTCTTGTCCCCTCTTCTAGACGCAGACCTGTTTAATACTCACTAATATGAAGAATACTACAAACGCGTGTTACAACAATCGATTACATAATGACATACGTCCCATGTGAACTAGTTGACAACCTCCGAGCTGTCTCCCACGCCTGCTCAAGGTCGCTGGCTAGCTTTCATCCCCTGGTTTCCAACTTTTCCTTCCCTGCTGTTAAGGGTCAACTGGTCATGACATAATTTAACACTCCTTCACTAAAATCCTACCCCTCTCGCCCGTACGCTAAACCAAATTAAATATAAATTATATTAAATAATTTATTGTAACTGAGTAACATTAAGCAAAGAATCCTAATTAGAACTGTTATGATTAATTTCGACTGACTCTCTACAACTTGTACTTACATTGTACATGTTCTTGGATCACTATTAAGGGCTAAAAGGTCTGTTACATTCAGAATATCGATATTCTCGGCAACACTGTAGGATGAGCTTTGAAAATCTTCTTATATGTGATCAAATTATATTTTCTCAGTTTTCACAGTATGTTTTGAATTACTTAAATTTAGTTTTAAATAATATAAATAGTATTTTTTACTCTTTCCCGATTCTAAACGTTATAACATCAACAGATCTCAAATAGAAATATAGTGTGCGTACTTACAAGAGATAGCAGCATTAGTACTACGTTATTATATCTGGCCAAGAGATTGCAGCACGTGTGTTGTATTAATTTGTCGTTTGCGTCGTCAATATAAGTTAATGTACACTGAGCTATAATTTACGAAACGTATTACATTATTTAGGGGGAAAATAAAATAACATACGACTGTCTCCTTCCACGAAACATTTCTGTCGGAATCGTTATCCATTATATAAAAGAGAGTGGCGAGACTTAAAAATGACCGTCACAGCGTCAATTTTACTTACAGAGTACAGATTATCGTAGTAAAGATAGCTTCCCAGTAATTATTCTTTATATTAAGAGGGCGATACACCGGATGTAATTGTCCCTGTTTGATGCGCGGAGACAGTGAGGCGATAAGGTTCACCTTTCCACACTCGACGTGCAGTGTTGTCCTAACTACTCTTATTAAAGCGGCGACCCTACAATTTTATTTTTGGAAAGTTTGTAGTAAAGTTCAACGCATGCTTCCAACGTTATGGTTCATGAATCCAAGTTGTATTTTTCCAGTTACAGCTATCTAAAGAAAAGGTTTTTAGCCGTTTTGAGGGGCCCCAAAAATTGTTTCTAATAAACATTTTGCACTTTTAAAATTATAGAAGCCTAGTTTTAACCATATGTTATTTTCGCGGCTCCCTACACCTTTCATGCGTCAGGTTAAGGTTAATTCTACTACAGGTTAGAAAGATCAATGTTATAAGTTTGGCACAGGGAGAATTTCTGCCGCTTGAGCGCTGGTATCGCTAGTGCACCAAACTGACCAATCACAGAGCTTTCCTGAATTTTAAATTACATCAAGTTAATAATTTAAAACGCCAAATCGGTTTCTTTTCACTTTAAAATAAAATTAAATGACTAACATAATTCCCAAGTTTACTTAAATTTAATTTTTCTACGGTTTCTTATTTATCTGGTCTCTTAGCGATTGAAGCAAAACTACTGGCAGAAATTTTCCCTGTGCCAAGCTCTCACATAAGAAAACGTATTTTCTTTCTAACCTGTAGTAGAATTAATCTTAGTCAGGTGCATGAGTCTTTTAAGATCGTGAAGTATACATAGGACAGTAGAGTCTAGCTTGTGGTTCACAGAACTCGTGGAACTTTCCTGCCCCTGGTAAAGGCCACCCGTAATACAGGGCGGGTTAATGCAGCTGATCCACGAACTGCACTCATCGCGTGGACAGCGCACTGGAAGCTCATCACAGCCGACGTGTTCCACTCAGGGCTTGTAACCTCGCACCGCCAACGTTAACGCAATAAACAAGCACTTACTCAATTTTAACTATTTTGCAAGTTGCCCTCTCCGACTCGCTGCTCCGCGCTTAGTGTCGCACTTTGACGCCCTGCGTGCAGTTCTCGTGTTACGCGGTTGTAAAGCAGCCCGGGTCATTAGCTGTTGTGAGAGAAGAGGTGGATGTAGCTAATAACACAAGTATCCCTCCCCCGCTCCTTCCCACCCGCTAGAGATCACTACACCTAGCCGCTCGTGTTAGTTAAATACACTTGTGCTCGCTCGCAGCATTCGCCAGGTGTACACTGTAAAAAAACTTCCTAAAATGTTTAGGAAGTAATTAACCTAAATGCAGTATGGGACAGTTACCAAACTTCCACCTTGTAAATATGCAAACTGTTACACTTGTTACAATACAAGTATAGTAACTTTAGTATGCATTTGACAGTTTTATAAACAAGGTTAGGAGTGCAACCATGGATTTCTGGGAAACTATTATGCCATACCTAATTTCTTAGTGCTACTATACGCACGTCTGATAAATTTACAAACTATTTTTTAGAGTGTAATCTGAAAGCCTCCCTAGTTGCAAATACAACCATTTTTCAGTTGGCCAACAGTTGTCAGAAGCGGCAAACGTTCGCTAGTATGATGGTCTACTATTGCTGGAATGGTTGTTAATCAAGCCATGTCAGTAAATATGTTTGTAGTTATACTGAAATAATTTGAATGTGGGCAACTTAGTTTAAAAAGACTGACATATTTCAGTATACGGTCCACAAACAGACTTGGCAAACTTACCCACAAGCATCTGAGTACAATAAGAATGCTTGTGACACACTTGTGGTTAATGTGTGGGTGATTTCATTATACATCATGTATGCCACATGTGGCCGCGGGTACATTCTGAATGTTTACTGCCTGTGGGCTACTTATCACGACCAGATTTGCACAAGTGAGCCAGTTGATGTTTGCTATTTGGGTTCTGTTGTATGGTTTCAATTGGCGCATCATATGCACTCCCATTAAGGGTTTGTCGCTTAGTTTTTTTTTTTTTCAGACTGCTACAAATAACTCAAATATTTTTAACCAAAAGCTTTGAATAAATTTGAGACAATGTGCAGGTACACGATTCCCAATACTGTGGATGCGTTTTAAAAAATAATTTCCATTCGTCAGCAAAAACACTTTGCTCAATTTTGGTTTATTTTCACGACAAACAAAAACGCGGTAATTTGGGTGACAAAATCCGAAAAACCGTTTAGTACATTTCTACAAAAATTCAGCTACAAATTATAACATATTTGTGTCAAAACTGTGGAGCAAAAATTTGATATAAGTATTAGGTAGCGTTAAAAAACTGTTTCCGAAATCACTGCAAACTAAGAAACAAGCCCTTAGGGCGTCAAAGTGAGGGGAAATCATAATTTTATATTTGCATGAAATATTGTTAGTTTTGTAGAAGTTAGTTGGGAGCATATTTCCCTCTTACGAATAAAATATAGCTGGACTGGTTTTCCCATGTTGAAACTTCAAAGTCAAAAGTTGCACGTTTTGGTTCTTATAAGCAGCAAAAAACTATTTATATAAAATTTTAAAAATTCACATTGAAACCACATGGCACAGGCTACTGCTTGGCATGTTTTAATGTTTTAAAATTCATTATAAAATTTAAAGTGGCAAAAAAATGCATAGTTTCACTGCGCAAAATATACTACACTAACACTTTATTTTCTACAACACTCATTTCGATTAATATGAGCCACTGCAAATTAGGTTTGCCACTATGCAATTATTTTAAGTGGCGTTCGCGACACAGGGGCGTCATTTGGTGGTTCAGGGGGGGATGAAAATGCCCCCCTTGGATTTAGAATTTTAAGAGTATAAAATATATTTTTGTATTTTGTTATTTAAATAATGCTTTATTATTAAAGTTTCTAATTTATACATGCTTAATAATAAAAAAAGATGCAACAAGGTGACTGTCGCCAAAAACAATATTGTCCACCCCCCATGAAAAACCTGAAATGACGCCCCTGTCGTGGCTAAGCCCCTGGACCGTTGAGCGCAGAGGACCTCAGGAGGGCAGGTGCTCCGACGTGTAGGGAAAGTGACTGTACCACCTAAGGGAGAGGGGTTGAGGGGATGGGAGCCCCTAGAGGGAGAGAGGCCGTGACCCTGCGACCCTGCCCCGGCATATAACTTAGCCACCGCAGCTCTGCGGGCAGGCTATTAACTGTTAACTGAGCGATTACAGCACCTGAGGGCGCCTGCCGCAGCCCCTGCGAGCTGCTCTGATATACTGCCCGCCACGCACACCGCCACTGCAGGGTACAAGGGCTGCCAGGGGCAGATTGTGGGGACAGTTGCAGCACGATGCGCGCGACACGCCATTCATGAATATGTAACCTCTGCCCTTGCAAGAGTTACCCCCCCCCCCCCCAACCCGCCAACCCAGTACCAGCAGGTCACATGTGCTACCTAACACGTTCCCACTTAAATCCCTTAACGGCGCGGTCTACATCAGTTTTCAACGTCATATTTTTATATTTGAACCAGATATTAATTTTCTTTTTTAGACATAAAATGTGACTAAATTTTGCTCTCGTGAATTTTTTCATCTCTTGTAGTTTTTGCGTAATGACTCGTAAACCTCAAAACTTGAATTTTTCGTATTTATGTACGCCACTAAAACCAACTGACTTACCATACTGAAAAAAAAAAAAAAAAGAAAAAAAAACAGTAATAACAGTGTTGTAGGTTAGGTCATCTCCTATGTGAAAAATTGTTTTCGTGTTTTAAAAAAATTTTTAATTCCTATAATTTTAATTTTATTTTTTAGCAATTTTTTTCCAACATGAAGAGTAAAATTCATAATTTAATATTTCTGCGAAACTATGTTAGTTGTAAGTATACACATAACGGCAAGTCAAAAGTCAACAATTACACGTTACAAGGAGAATATACCCAACATCAACCAACGGACTTACTAAAATAGTTTACACTAAAATTTGATGCTACGGATTACGCGATAACAGTTATAAAAATTAAACACCTTGTATTTCAAAATAGTCACTAAAAATAAATGACATTATATCGAAAATTAGCGACATTTTTGAAACACTAAAAAACTGAAAACCATTTCATGCGGATCAAATACTTTTTACTAGCAAATAGCAGGATTCTTCGTGATAATCACCATACCAAGTTTATGGCTATGCAGTGCCGACTCGCTATGGTGCATGGTGGTAACAAATTCACATCTTCTACAATGCAACGAGCTCCATGGCAAGGTGTGGAGTTGCGTGACAAAAGCTGACAGTTGCATGACCCTGCTCTTTCAACGTCCGATGACAACTGAATAATAAATCTGAGAGTGACTCTTCAAATACAGACTCGACGCGATTTGTCGAGTGTCTGGATATCGAGACGTGAGTGTTACATAAACTACTAATAGTTATATGGCTGATGTGACGACTTAACACACTATGAACTGGACACGTTTTCTGGATATAAAGACAGGATAGAAGGTAGTCGCCTATACACACACTGTAGATATGCCAGTAATATTGGTCTCCGTGTTACCCACTATACATCGTCGTATTGGTCCACGCCACATAGGACACGCCCACTGCACAGTACGCCAATCATTATTGGCCTCCTTATTTACAATGAAGAACCTATTCGTCAGTGTTCCAATCAAAGAACGCCAACTCAGACAACATGATCTAAAAAAAAATACCGTGGTAATTTCAGCAGCAAACTGACATTCACTTTGTTTACAGTAAATTATGGTTTACGTATATATTTAAGTTTTTTTCCCACGATAATATGTACTGAACACTGTCAAGACAATGAAATTGCATTCTTAACAAGAACTTTTTTTCTAGGACAAGTAAACTTTCATTAAATTTCTGCTTGAGTGACATTCTGGCACAGTCCTCGAAGAGTTAAAGCCCGCTTAAACTGCCGTAGATGACGCCCTTGCCTGACGCATGAACAAACAAGCTCTGAAGACAGCTAGTGTTAATTTGCTTTCTTTATTTGTTTGGTTGTTTTTTCTCCCCTGGGTTCCTGAAACTATACATTGCCGCACGGAGCATGATTTATTATCAATCGTGTTGTGTAAGTTCGTGCTCGCTGATTGGAACACAGTCAACTAGGCGGTTCGTTTGTTCATAATCAACAAAGAATGCATGTGTTGTAGTTCCACGGCCGTGTCCGATGTGGCGTTAAACGACATAACGGTCATTGCCAGTGCGACTAAATAAATCTTCTGTGTTGTTCTCGGTTCAATGTTGCTTCTTCCGTTCTTACATCAGTGGAGCTCTCTGCGTATCATCCTGTATCGTGTCCCAGTATTTCTCTGCTCTGTCTTAAATGTGCTGTCATGAGTAGAGACGAGAAAAATTCGCGGGTTCCCTGACGTATAGGCTAGCCTCCAAGGACATCTATGTATTCAAGCAGACATTATCTGCTCACTGGCTGCTCGATGACGCACTGATATGGGCCTGCATTTAGTGTCAAATAAGTCACAAGCCAATTGTGAAAGTGGCATGAACTTACAGTTGCTGGAATTATAGCTTGGAGCCGAAAGAAAACGCTAATTTTTCCGGTCTCTAGTCATGAGCCCTTTTTACTTGTCATACTTCGGCCTTTTGCTTTGTTTTATTTATCCGTTTACTTGAATTTATTTGTGTTGTACTTGGCACAGTTTTCATGGAATTTATTTCGTGTTTTATACAGGCTGGTTCTAAACACTATAACAAATTTTGGAGGGTGGGATCCTTACAAACAAAATATTGTTACGAATTCAGTGTCATTGTCTCGACAGTGTTTAGTATTATTGCGGGAAAACTGTACATAAACATATTTATTGTAAACGAAAGTAAAAGTAAGTTTACTGCTGGAATTAAGATGATAATATTTTTAAAATCATGTTGTCTAAGTTGTGAATCCTTTATTGTAACACTGACGAATAGGAACTTTATTGTCTTTAAGGGGACGACTAGCGAACGGTGTACAATGCAGTTTAGATATGGGTTGTGTTGCAGTTTTAACATTTGGTTTTTGCAGCAGACTTCCCCAATGCCGACCTACTTCATCAACTTGTCGTGGATGCCTGCGAAACTGTTAGACATTCTGTGGGAGTGTTTGACAGGGTTTGTGCATGTGTGAGAAAGGAAGAGGGTGTCATTTCGAACGTTTACTGCGAGTTTCTGAGTTTGTGACAGTTTCGCCAATGTTAATGCACTGGGAATGTCTAATAGATGTGACGTATATTATTTCATTAATACCGCCAGAGATAAGCATTTTTAAAACATATCTATGTTTGTAAGAATTTTTTTCTGGTTTAGATATAAGAAGCCCACCTTCCAAGTTTGTAAAAATTAATTTCAGGAACGTCTTGTATACGTGTTCTGTCTAAGTTAATCTTGGTTAATGTTCCTTTTTCTTTCGCCACAAACGATTTTTCTGATACAAATTGCTGTAACGGTGTAAGTCCACGGCTGTACTTAAAATTAGTCTCTCTTGTGTCGAGACAGGGAAAAATTCGCGGGTTCACAGCCCTGTAGGCTAGCCTCCAAGAACATCTGTGTACTCAAGTATACAGCACGTTGACGCAGTGTTACCACGTCATTGTACCTACATTTAATTGCTTCTTCGTTATTGGCCCAGCGCTCTCCAGAAGGTGTCAAATACGTCAAGAGCCAGTTACGACGGTGGCTAGAACTGAAAGTTCTTTCCAATCTGCCGTGTGTCTAAAAAATCACAGATTTTTCAGGTCCCTACTCATAATAGGGCCATGAAATGTTTGCGAGAATAATTGGACAGTGTTATGCAAAAAAACATTCAACCCACATTTCGATTTATATCGAAAAAATAATACTCACATCTAGAAGAATCTGACACACTTGCTAAGTATTATAACCTCATATTATTAATGAAAATATGACACATATTTTAAAATAAACAATAACACAAATTAACCCGTTCAGTCACGATGGAATTCATAAGCTAATGTGCTGAAGTTATAAAATATTTTGTTGTGTACTGTACTTGCAGTAGTTTCATTCCTTGTAACCAGTAAACAACATTCTCGTTGCTCAGTGATCTTTATACCAACCAATGAAGGACTAGTGGCTTCGATATTTCCACAGGGTAGGTTGGTCAAAGGTGAGGTGCAGGATGGTATGGGCCAAAAGTACTATCGACTTACAGCACCTACCATAAGATTCAACCACCTGAAAAATGTCCTTAAATGTGGACACTGTGACTAGACGGGTTAACTTTGAGGGCATTCACCATCCTTCAGTGTTATTTGTTTGTAGATTTGAGGGTTGACTCTATTTTTGCATGACACTGTCCAATTTTGCACCAGTTTGTTTCAGTGCCTCACGTACACATCTGCAGCTTCGGTTCAAGGTTATTGACAGCGTATATTTGTGAAGTGACGTTTCTCATTTGACTGAGCCAATCATAATGAGGTTACTGCGACCCCACACGTCTGTTACTAGCGGGTGGAACCCCAAGGCGCTGATAATTAAAAACACACAATCACTGATCACTAGAGACATGCAAAATTAGCGTTGTCATTTGGTAGCAGACTAAACTTCACTTTCCTATACATAACAGAACATAATCTTCGATTCATTTGGCCACGAACTTTTATGTGTTGTCATTTACGTGTGTTACGTCTTTACAGAGATTGGCCTATCTACCGTGTAAGCATTCTCCGCGGCAAATCACGACAATATCGGCCAGCGGGAGACGTCGAACAAGCCTATAGACACTTGGAGTCTAGTTAGCTGTCAGAAAATAACGCGAATTTTGCATGTCTCTACTGATCATGAAACAGAACTCCAGGTCTGAACGTAAGGCACTGAAACAGGTCGGTGCAAAAAACTTTTCACGAAAACTACTGAACCCAAATAATCTAGGTTTCAATATTCCAAGAGACAAGATATTGGGTTCCTGTTTCCTGGATAGCTTGCTAATGGCTCAGATGTTTGCAGGACGTGTCTGATGAACTGTTATATGGTTATAGACGTTACTCCAGTGTACACAAGTTTAGAATCATTACAATCCTCAAAAGAGATAGCGGCATTTCCCGAACCTCACTCCTATCCAGAGTTTACTTTTTTGACGACGAAGAAACACGTTTGTTAAACACGGCAGTGAAAAAAAAAAGAAGGTTGTTTACTCCCACGTTAAACTCCCCGATGTGCGTAGACGCACGCGCAGCCTCGTTGTGAACGAACGTGTTGAATATCCCTGGTCAAACATTTATACGTGCGTGTGTGTACGCTAGCGCCGAGGTCGTGAACTCGTCCGTCGACACGCACTGCAAGTGTTGTTTCAACACCAGGTTCTCCCCGCGGGGAGCACAGAACGTGACTCTAGCGGACGTCGCTGGAGTTGTCCGAGGAGGCATGGTGTGGGTGAGATTCACGACGTGCCAGTGTCTCCCTTGAGATCTTCCAATAATTACTGAAAGTAGGCGTGTATGATAAACTGAAGAGTTTACTTGGATACGCGAAGACACATGCAAATTTCGCGTTGTTTGGATGAATGTAGTATATTGGACGTACACAACTGCGATTCAAACATTAACCAACCCAGCTCAGATCATTTGTTCAAACAAACGTTTGAGCCTACAGAAACCAAACAACCAGCTGAAACATGTAAGTTCGAGGCTTTTCGGTTAAAAAACAAGACGTCTGAGGAAAAAATATGAACTTCAAGTAGCATTACGATCTAAAGCCGCTTTTAAAAGTACGGTTATCAGGATAAAACCAGCTACAGAAAAATTATAAACCCACAACTGTGTGTATCACATACCCTGCGAGGTGAAACTGGCGAAGTTCTATCAACCTGAATCGAAGAACACAGGAACAATTGCAAGAAAGGCGATACATCTCATTGGTAGAGATGATGGTTTATCGCGAAAAAACTTGACTATTTGCTAGGCTTCTACATACGTTCAACTTATCAAAAGATTACTGGCTTTTCCTTGTACGTGGAGCTACTGCCCTATTTGACTGAGCCAATAAGAATGCCGCTATTTTAATATTTAATGCATGTTATTGGTCTGCAGACAGCTACGTTGTGTCAGTGTTTTCAAGGCTATGTTGACACAAAACATTTTCGCGATATACCATCATCTCTACTCAT
>PNEQ01083181.1:0-18988 GCA_003012365.1 Medauroidea extradentata | reverse complement strand
AGCCGGGTTTCCTTCCCCCCTCTCTCTCACAGCTAGTGACCACGAAGCCTCCCGGGATTCTATTAGACCTATGCTGACGCCGGTTTTACATATAAATCAATCTTTTAGGTTTTACGTTACGTTTATGCCAGGAGGAAATAAAAGGTCACACGAGAAATTTGGAAATTAGCAAGGAAGGGTGGGCCAAGTGCCTCACACTATGTATTCTGATTGTGGATTCTTTTCAGTTTCTCCATTTATTTCACAACAATACACTTGTGGGTCATTTCATCTCAAATCACCTAATTTAAAACATGACAGTGCCTCGACATCCCAGATTCCATTTTTTTTTTTCCAATGTAGGTATACATAAAATAAAAACAAATTATTATTATAATTTTTTCCCCTAGAATTTTTAAAAGGGAAACAGGAGAAATTTTTTAATTTTGAAATCTTGCAGCAATGTGCTCTCTAAAGACCTACATCAGTTGACTGAAATTGTTATAATTCTTTTAGTTTTTAAGTTATCAGATTCATTTATGTGTCAGGTGAAAGATAATTTTCAGCCCTATTTAATTACATAAAGAAAACATGCAAAACAATAAAATTTAAAAACTTAATGTGCATAAATTGCAAAATGTTTACTTTGTACAAAATTTGCAATTACTCTTAAGTTACAAATAACACATCTTTGGAACTTTTTCTCTATAATCTTCTTACAGTATATTAAATGCAGTAAAAATATATAAATTGTTTTTTGTTTATTTTTTAGTTATTGTTTTTTTAATTTTTTTTACAAAGTATTGCCTTGTGTTAAAATGATTAAAATTTAAATTTAAAAGGCATGAGAAATAAAGGAGTTATTCCAGATACTCAAGTTTCTTATCAGCCTTTGATTGACCTCATCTGAGTTGCGTAAATTTTAGGGACACAGAGGGATGCCAAGGGAAAGAGAGAGAAGGAATATGTCCGAGCCGTGGGAAAGCAGCAGGGCAGGTTTTCACGTGGATAGAGATTGAACCTTTTCAGTCAGTCTGTGCTTGATATTGTTCGTGAATGTTTGAAATGCAGTCTGTTCTACAAACAATGAAAATTGCTCTTCAAGTTTGATGTGTGTTGAATAGTGTTCAGTTAATTTTGTGTTGGTTTTTGAAAATGGAAAGTTGTTGTGTGGGACTTCACGTACAGGAAAATTGTTCAGTTCTAAATCCAATTCACCCAGTAAGTTTTACAACAGAACTTACTGAATCAGATAGAGATCTTTTAGAAGTAAGAACTAAATGCTCCATTGTTCAATGTGTGTGTTTATATCACAGGCGTAATTTCCTGTCAAATTTTGAAATTCTTCAAAAAGTGTGTAGTGACCCTTTTACTAAACATAAGAATAATGTACATAAAGGCCTCAAGACTATTTCTTTTTTATTTTACAAGAAATATTATGAGTCTGTTGATCTTGTGCCAGGTAAAAAACTCTGTATATCCTGCCGAAAATTAGTGGTTCAGGAAGCAAAAGTTATTAAAACAGAGCAAGAAAATGAAAGTAACTCATCAGAGTGTGATTATGAACTGGACAATTCTTTTGCCATAGAGAAACTCAACTACAGCTGCAGGATGATGAACTGTTCACCAATTAAGGTTAAAAAAGGATAAACAAGAGAACTTCATACTTAAAAGAATAAAGCACAGTGGGTACATGAAAGTTTCACAGCACAGGCAAGTAAAGCTCTAAATATAAAAAAAACAGATATGCTTTGAAAGTACCAGCAGTAAATCTAGAAAGACTTGTACTAATTGTAATACACTAATGGGAAAATGTTAGGAAAAATAATGCCAGTAATGTAATTTAGAAAGTCCAGATACTGACACTTGTTCCGGAATCATGGAGTATAGAATAGAAATGTTGATTATTTTGGAGCAACAGAATATTTGGTGAAATAAGCCAGGAAGGTTTTACAGGAGGAAGAGTTTTAGGAACACCAGATAGAAGGAAAGGACATCCCATAAGTGAAGCCACTGCCAAAAGAGTAAAAGAGTTATATTATGACGATGATGTGAGTAGAATTTCACTAAATGTGAAGGATTGTGTGTCTGTTCCAAGTGAAAAAGGAAAATATGTGTTAAAATATAAAAGATTAATATTGCACAACTTAAAAGATCTATACTTTGAATACAAGGCAAAATATCCCTGATGATAAATTGGGGATAACAAAGTTTTGTGAATTACGCCCAAAAGAATGTGCAACTGTAAACAGCAGTGGCATTCATTCTGTGTGCGTCTGCACACATCATCAAAATGTCAAACTTATGATGCAAAGTGTTGTTCTTACTATTCCATACCAAGAACTCCTCCAAAAACTAGTATGCAACTTATCCTCCCTCTGAAGAGTGTATGCTGCACCGTTGTTCTAATTGCCCAAATACATCCTTGCTCTATGAATCTATCATGCAAATGGAATACATATTTAGTCAGTCAAGAGACTGTTGAATTCAAGCAATGGCTGTATACGGATAGATCAACACTGGAAACTTCGATAAAATCAGTGGATGACTTTGTAGTAATGATGGTAGTAAAGTTAGGAGCTCTCACTAGACATCACTTCACAGCAAAATCAAAGTCAGCATATTAAGAATGTGAAAAAGAACTTAAATGATACAACTTGCTTGATTCCTGCAGATTTTGCAGAAAATTATACGTGTATACTCCAAGATGCTGCTCAGGGTTTCCACTGGCACAACATCCAAGTAACTTTGCATAAATTTGTGATTTATTACAACAGTGAAGGAGAAATTCTCATCAAGTCATTTTGTATCATTAGTGACTGTCTCAAACACGATACTACAAAATTTTTGCCTTTCAAAAAACAATTTTGCAACACATCCGGTCGGAACTACTGCACATTGAACACGTTTACTTCAGTGATGGTAACACTGCTCAATACAAAAATTACAGAAACTTTATAAACTTATGCCATTATGAGGTTGATTACAAACTTACAGCTGAATGGCATTTCTTTGCTACTAGTCACAGAAAAAATGTGTGTGATGGTGTGGGTGCAACTTAAAAAAGGTTAGCAGCTAGAGCCAGTTTACAAAAATGACTGACGGACTTATTCTTAGTGCTGTAGATTTATTCAAATTTGCTGAGGAAAACATTTAAGGTAGTAAGGTGTTTTTCATACCATCATCAGAAGTTGACGCAAGCAGAAACATTCTACGAGAGCGCTACGACAATGCTGCTTCAGTTTCAGGAACAAGAGAGAATCATTATTTTAAACCCTTTAACAAATTATTATAATAAAACATACATACCAAGAAAAGAATACTGTACTGTAAACACCCTTATACGTAGTACATGCAGTATTTTTCAAAATTTATTATTACTCCTGTCAAAGGTATGTTGCGCATGAAAACAGGGCAATGACAATCTGCATGGGTCGAGCTGGCTTGGGAGGAAACCTGAATTCATATTTTGCGAGAACACTAGCAGATTTATGGATCTGTTGTTTTAATTTGGCGTGCCATAGGTGCATCCCCTCCTTGAGCCTACACACAGGCCTGTTGGTCACCATCCTATTGCTAATGTTGTCAGTCAGTACCTTGTTCCACCCTGCAGGCGGGCCTTCTACGAAAATTTAGTTGGTAATTGTATAGTTATTTTTAAAGTGATTACTGACATGGGTCAAATTACGATAAGTTTTTCATGTGTTTACATTTATGTATATCATATGCAAGATAAAAAAATTATCTCTTAATTTTCGTACACAAAATGTTATTCAAAAGTATGACTTTTTAAGTACCTGTAATCTATTGTTATATTTGTTCGCTTTTGGTTTTTATTTGTGCTTTAATGTTTACAT
Source organism: Medauroidea extradentata (assembly GCA_003012365.1). Classification (NCBI taxonomy): domain Eukaryota; kingdom Metazoa; phylum Arthropoda; class Insecta; order Phasmatodea; family Phasmatidae; genus Medauroidea; species Medauroidea extradentata. Next base: position 15,152 of record PNEQ01083181.1, on the reverse strand, counting down.
AACCTGAATCAAATATTTTTCATGACAATGTTCCAGTGTTTGTTACGTATATGTAGGTAGTGTTTTATAATTTTCAGATGTTGGCAAGACTTGTACCAGCAACTTGTCAGGCTGCACAACAGTAATACTGTCTGCCCTCCTGTCTGGGGGAGGGGGAGAAGCCTGGCAGCATGCACAGATATTCCGACAGGTCAAAGACAGCTCTGAGTGTCCGCTCAGAATAGAAATAGTTCTCAGACAGCCATGACATTTGGCCTCTAGTGTTCAAATTTTAATGGCCTTGCCAAGTCTCAGAAACACTTGTAAGAAAAATTTTACGTAAAAATGAGGCTGATACAAAATATTAAATTATTAGCAGTTATTGAAATCTGGCAAGAGAGAGGAAGGAAGGTAAAATGTACTGTTATTCATTTTTTTAACTGTATCCATATTACAGGTTGTTGAAATGGAAAGAAGATAAACAAAAAGAGGACAGTAATGAAATTGAGTTTTGTCTTTTGGGGAAAAAATTAACTGAGTTGAAGTACTATAGTTTTTAACCTTAGGTTGGCCTTACACACAGTGTCCAACACATTGATACGATAGTTCTGATGATTTTTTTTCATCCTCTTCAGAATTTCTGATTTATTCATAAGTTAAAATTCAGGACCTTATTGATGAATTTGGCTTCAAATATAGGCTAACAGCTTTTATGTCTAATGACATGCCTAAAATTTTAGTAAAATATATTCCAAATATTTTCTGGGACAGTGAACTCAAAACTTTCAAGAAAGTGGACATGCAAACTACCTGCTTCTAGCTGCAGGTGTTTGTTTAAAGAAAAGGGCTTGTGTTAAACATATTTAATGGTAGTAATAATAATTCTGAACATGTAATACAAATTATCATAACGAGATAATGAGGATAAGATACAAGTTACAAAATAAGTAGAATTTCACTGTTAAGATTTATTACATTTTCTGAGAAAAGGGGTTATGATATCAAGTAAGGGGAAGGGTCGTAATAGATAGTCTTTGAAAATTGTTGGCTGAATTTGATTGATGAAATTTGTCCCTTTTTCTTACCCAGATTGTTTTAAATCTTTAATGGTGCAAAACTTATAATTCTTTTAGTTAAATATAAATTCATTTTACTTGACAGATTATATTCTGAAAGACTTGCACCTGAGAAGGGTGTATCAGACCTCCCCATATTGAAAATAAGTCTACTTGCAACAGTGAGTGAGTGCCAAGTTTATTGGCTTTTGAATTTTGCCATGAAATAATAGGTAGTTTATTTGAATAATTTGGTGTGTTCTGAGTAAATTATACTTGAAAGGTGATCCACTGTTGCTAGAGCAGTCAACTTACACCAAGATGACCCTGGTTGAATATCTGGCAGTCTAGACCTGGAGTTTTGCATTTTGGGATTGTGTTAGATGATGCCGTTGAGCAGTGTTTTTTTCTCACATACAGCAAAACCCTATTAAAAAGTTTCTGGTGAGACTGAAAATTTTTAACTCCTTAACAAGCTAAACTTTTTAAAGGGTAAAATTACAATTGTATTCATAGTGAAAATATTATTCATAATTAGTTGTGGGAAAACATTTTTAGTGGGATTTTCTTAAGAACAGTAAAACCCGCTTAAGACTAGTGATGGCCCGATGTCTGATTACCGATATTGGATATCGGCATTATTGGTACATTTACAGTTATCGACAATCGGCAATATAATATCAGTACATCGGTCACAGTCATTATCTCAGCTAACTCGCGCATTATTCCTTTACTCCTACCATCTGAAGGTGGCAATGTGACTGAAAACAATATTGATTTGAACTGTTTACAACCAATTCATCATTACTAAAGTTAATTTCACAAACTTGACATTAAAATTTGGCAAAACGGTAAAATGTAAACAAACATAACAACTGAAAGAGTTAACAAGCCAAAGATTTCTAGCAGCAACTGCTTAAAAATCTTTACCGCAAATCCATTATATTACAAAAACATAATAATTCTCACTTAAAATACACACAGCGATGCCGTAAAATATAAAAACAGTCATGGAAAATTATTTACTTATCGTTAAACAACAAAGTGAAGATCGAAATGCCATTCCTAAATGAAAAAAAAAAAGTCACAGAATATACACTTGTAGATAGCGTGGTCAAGTCTTCGCTGAGACTGCTCTGCTACTCCAGTGCTGCTGCTGTATTCTATAAGTATAAGCTGCCGAATGGCATGTAGCGTAAAGCACAACAGCAGCGCTGTGCTCACTGAACGCATCCTGTATTCCTCTTAGTGAACTATGTTTTATGTTTCTCTGAGGTTGGCAATCCTTCGGAGGTCTTTATTTACAAATGCCAGTGCAGGAAAAAGTTGTTTTGGTTACGTTTGTGAACATTTATGGTGTATTCCAGTTACTGCACCCGAATGCTCCCGGTGCGCACCCGACGGGTGCCGCGTGTTCCAATTACCAGAACTCCCGTTGGGAGCATTCTGATTTTCGTATTCCAATTGAGTGTTGCACTCGATGGGTGCGCACCGGGAGCAGTTTTTGCCGCACCGTCTCTCGAGACGGTGCGGCAAATGAGTGCAATTATGGCGGCAACCTGTGATTGTGTAAACAAAATAAAATGTTTTCTGTGGGGGAATTTACGCAATTATATGAGTGTTTGGAACTTAAAAAACGCAAAGAAGTTTATGTGATATAAACTTACAGTGATTATTTTAATATCTGTGTTCGTTATTAAAATTATAGTAAGGTTAGTAAGATCGAGTTGTCTGCACATTTATTTACCGATAGATAAAAAAGAATAAAAATTGTAGTAAAGTAACCTCTCAAATTTCGTAGGATTAAATTTTGGCTGTTTTGGAGTACCTATGGTGAAAGAATTTTGTGTTTCAAGTTATTTGTTGTCACAAATGTTTTGCACTGTAAGTGTGGCGTGTTCCAGTTGTTGGAGCATAAACGATACACAGTCTAGGGATGGGTAAAATATACTGTCGCAGCTATTTTGTCGCTGCAACAAGGCATGTCGCTTGTCGCTTCAGCGATTGTGTCTAAAATTCGCAGGGCCGGGCCGAAACAGCGACAAGCTGTTCCTGCGGCATCAATACTACGATACCTACGACCGCTTGTGTCGCCATCTGTTACCTTCTTCCCATACCTTAAGTTCCTGCAGATTAGACGCTTGCCATGCGTTTACATTCTGTCATTGAATTTCAGCACGAAAATATTTATAAATGGATTTATTTTGCGTACTGCTATGATAAATATCACTGGATGAGAACAAAGGGTTAACTGCATGATTTGTTGTACGTTGTAAAAACATATAGAATTTTATTTCAATGAGATATTTTGTGATAGTACAAACGTTAATATTTATAGAAATTTCTCAAAATATTTGTAATGCTTTTGGCATCTAAAAATCCAATAAAATCAACTAACAGTCGGCTAAGCATTTCATCGTAGTCTTCTGTACGAGCTTGACGCATTGGACCGCGCCCGTAATAGCTGTGACATGTGACGAGCTTTCCCACGTTGTTCCGTCCTCCTCGAAGAGCGACAGTATTGTGGCTGCTAAGCTTATATGCGACACACCACTTGAACAGCTACATCGCTCCATACCACGACTCAAGGTCACGACGCAGCTGTAGCTGTAGCTTGTCGCTGCACGATGTTTGCCGGGACAAGCGATCAGTCGGTCGCTCACACGGCCTAGCCACGACAACACAGCAGTTACAAGTTGATGCGTCGTGAGTCGCGGCAGGGAACGATGGAGCTGGTCAAGTGGCGTGTGCGACACGCGACAGTGCGTTGCTCTTCACGGAGGAACTGCACGTCATGCGACATAGAAGCTGTCGCTGATAGTGACAACACGCGAAACAATATGTTCTGGTTATTTTGAAGAAAGCAACGTTATTAAAACGTGATTAATTTGTATTAGTTTGCCTTTTTTGTTCACGAACATAAAACTTAATAACATTTAAAAACGATACATGGAATTTCATTTAATACAATATGCCGATACCAATGAATAAAATTTTTTATACTTATACTGTAAAGAAATTTAAAGGATAACGATTTGCAGAATAGAAATTTCAGAAGTAAGGTATAAATTTTATGACTGTGACACTATTCTATCTATTCTATCTATAATATTTACAATTGTAATACATTTTAGAAAAAATTACACAATATAAAATTGTAAAATCAGTATATCATCGTAATGATTCACCACGTCTTCTATACGTAATGAGTAATCTTAACTTTCACCGACGAAGGTATTAAAAAAAAAATGTTACCGAAATTCGACAGCGACAAAGTCGCAGTTATTCGGAACTGCGATTTTCGTGTCGCTGTTTGTCGCAGCGACAGAATTATGTCGCGACTCCCATCTCTAATACACACTCGTTGGGGGCAATCACGTGACTTTTGCATATTTTCAGTTTTCGGGGCGCACCGGCTGCATCCCCGAAGCAGTCAATTTGAATATGCCATTAGTAGTAGTACCTACTCCTCAGCCTCAAACTGAAGTGTCAGCATTGCAGCAGAATTATGCAGAATGATTCAGATGTCAGATGCATCTCAAACCACAACTGATGAACCAAATGAATTGACTCAGTACTTAACAGAGCCTACTATTCCACTGTTGGATGACACTTTGCTCTTTTGGAAAGAAATTGTATATTTTTCAAACCTAAAACTGCTTGCTCAAAATAAACTGGCCGTTCCTCCTTTTTCTGTAGCTTCAGAGAGGTTATTTAGCACCTCTAACGGAATTTGCACGAAAAAAAAAAAAAAAAAGGAACCGCCTCTCACCACAGCATGTTCAGTTACTGACATTTTTACATCAGAACCTAAGTCTTATTTCTTAAACTTAAACCACTACGTAAAAATTCCTAATTAACTTCTTTTTAACACAAATTATTATGTATCTTTTGAAATAGAAGCTATGGAGGTTGACTGTGGCATTTTCAAAGTGTAATGACTGACCACACATATCAAGTTGATATTATCAACACATTTTCAAGCTTGTATTTTATTTATTATACTATTCTAGTGTCTAGTTTTGTATTTTGTTAGTTTTTTAAAGCAGTGTTACTACTGTTGTTATAGTCTAAATGAAGAACAGTAAAATTTTTATTACTTTTTGACTCAAATTGTTTATCTTTTCAAACAGAAAACAAGATTTCCTACAGATATTTAAAATATCGGTTTTGAGGTATCGGATCGGTAAAATCTTGCATATCGGAACCTGCATCGGTATCGGGTTTTTTCCAGTATCAGGCCATCACTACTTAAGACATTTTTCAAAAGAATAGCTGTAAAAACGTCTTGACTTGAAACCATCTTAACCGAAGTAAAAATTAATTACTTCGTCATAATGTTGTTATAATAAAAAAACAGATCAATTTACTAACACACATTGTGATGAAACAGCCACTTTTTTTTTTATAAAAATATTGACATTTTTAATTACTAAAGAAACTGTCTTGTAAATTACATATGTATAAAAAAGTTGCCAGAAAATTATAAACCACATGGTAGAGCTACTGTACTCAAAAACCTATCATGCATTTCAAGTAGCATTATATATTTTTCCCATTCTTAATTTGAATGATAGAAACAGTACCTCTGTATTAAAAATCATTAAATATTAATAAGACTTTGTTTTCTCATGCCTCGTTACAGTTGCTACAGCTTTAATTGCATCACATGCATAATAACGTTCATAATTATAAATTGTAGTGGCTGTACTGTGCCATAGTCATAGTGTGCCATAGTCATAGTAATATAGTTTGAACTTCTTTGCAATGGACATTCACTGTTTCGTAGAATAACTAAGCTTTTTTTTTAGTAATATTAAGCTTTTTAATGTACAGAAACTGTTTTATTTGGGTCTTAAATAAATAAAGCTGGACTCATATCCACTCTTAACTTTTACATGCAAGCATGCACCTACATTTGTGTGGTTTTTGGGAACATATCCAGAGCACCATAGAATGTAGATGTGCACAAACGCTGTTTTTGTCAGTGCAAAATATTGGCAGTAAATTATAGCTCATTAATAGTTCAGGAACAAAACAAATACCTAATACAATTTACAACGAAAAGAGTAAATGTTTTAAAAAACATTGTTAATATTATATTAGTCTAACGTTCTTACAGCTAATTTTAAGCTGGATTCACAACAACCGCTTAGCATATATATAGGTATAAGGAATAGCAAGTTGATAAACTAAATTGTGTCTGTATGCATGGCACATGGTAATATGTTACTTGCATGCACACTCAGTATTTCTACTTTTACTATACATATGCTAAGTGTTAGTTGGGATTCCACCTTAGCTTCTAACCCGTAAACATGCGCAAACAGTAAACAAACAACATGAACACTGCGCAATCATTGCCTGGCCAGCAACTAATTCATACTGATTCCGAATGTGCACACTCTGTAGTGGGTGAACAGAACTGCACGACACCATGACAGCTATCAACTTTGTGCGTGTTCGACGCGCACATTGTGTAGAATGTGAATGGAACTGCGTGCTACCATGGCAGTTACACCATGCAGCTTTTAGCATTTACGACAAATGAAAAGTACATATGTTTTACAAATCACGCAAATGGGATTTTATACAAAATAATTACTAAACAGAAAGTTAATACGACACAATATGCTGGCAGTAAGAAAATGAAGCAACATTTTAAAATTCTTATGTGTGAACATCTTAAACAAGTTTCGCTGTACATGTTTCAGTCCTTCCATAAATGTGTTAACAGTGTTACTCCTAAGTATAATGATTTGTACTTGTGCATAGCATCTTTATGTGTGTCATAGTGTGTGATGAACAGCAAGTACTGTTGACTAATTATCCACAACTGTGTAAGAAGTTATTGAAATTAAATTGGCCAGACTGAATAATAGTAAAAATTAAATCATCCAACTTTAACAGAATAAGAAAGTTAATATAATAATGTTTAATAACATGTTTATTGTGAAGGTGCAACACATTTCAGAAGTAGAAGTGTGTATAGGTGCATGTTGAAAGGAAACCTCTCTCTCTCTTTCCAGTCATGTGTTGATCATTTTGTTGTCTGAGTGTACAAAATGTATGTATTTGTTGTTAAAGTTTATTGTTAAATAAATATTTTTAAAAATGGAGGCTAAGTTTTTAGTTCGTACAGTACCATCAACACTATTGTAATTTACTCCCAAGGTTACGAACATATCCTTACTTGTGAATTTTAGTGTTTACATTGTATGAAGATTATTAAAAGGAACGTACAGAGTGGGCTGACAAACTGCTAAAATACTGTACCGACATTTGGGACAATCCAGGCTCGATTCCCAGCTTGACCCACCAAATTTCTGTTTGCCATGGTTTTCTTAAATCACTTGAGATGGTGGTTGGGATGTTTCCTTAGTATAGGCATCACAGCTTTCATTCTGAAAGTTTCTGGCTGTGTCTGTAATAACCTCACTGTCGATGAAAGGTTGAACATTACTATTGTTCCTAGAAACCCTTTATAAAACCTATTTAGTACAACTTTGTAATAAAGGTGAGCATAGTGTTGTTGTGAATCATCTGTCATTCCTAAGATTTGCAGCTGTAGCATTGTTGATTCCTGTCATGTTTACTAATAAACCTCTTGCCAAAAAAAGGTTGTGTAATAGACAGAATGAGCGAACACAAATGTTTGTAGAATACTGTGACCCCATGTTTCAACAATTTTAGTGATAGGTACAAAGTATTCTGAACATCTGGTGTTCCCAGAAATGATTTCTCAAGTGAAGTTCTAATGAAAAGAGGGATATTCATGTAATTTTTTTTTATAAAACTAAGATTTAGATAACCAGTACATAGTACTGTACTTTGTTGCTTATCACCATGCAATGCTCTTTCCCCGCTTGTGGTGGCTGGGTCAGTATGGTAAAACACTTACTTTGTCCTCTTTTACTGTCACTCTCTCTCTCTCCCCCAGACAGCTCCTCTTCTTTTCACTTTCTCCTACACATGTTTCTCCCATTTCTCAGGAGTGCCCATCCACTCCCAGAAAGTATGATGCAACCTCCCCCGATAAGATTGCTGTAACAAAGTTTTCATATAAAATTATTTTGCTGACACACAGTTAAAAGCAGGGGGTCTGTGTATCCTCCCCCGGGAAAATTTTGATTTTTAAGTGCAAAATGGTGTTTTTGAACCTAAATTAAAATATACTGCAGGTAGAAATTGTAATACTTTTAGAGATATAGTAATTTATTTCTGTGAACAATTTTCACGAAGTTATCTGTATCAAACCCGGAGCGTATTACCCTTTCTTGTTTTGGCACCACCAATTATTGAGGGCTCCAGGAATGCTGACTGCCAGTTTATGGGCATTAAGGTAAGCACGACTCGCCTAACCATGATTTTTGGTTATCCAACCTTCTCGTCCTCTACTTTACCACAGAAAATTAGGGTCTTACTATGTACAAGGTAAGTATTTCATATAAATAAACTAATACATATGTTCTATAATTGATTTAATATTTTTGTCAATTATGGTGCAACCTTAACTTACCTCTTAGGGCATTAACAAAGTGTTCGCAAAATTTATATTTTACGAACAAAAGGAAAACTTAATGGGATTACATGCTACAACACGTGCAGAATATAAATGTGCTCCTTAAAAGCATTCAAAAGTAGGAAAAAAATTAAAATTTTTGCCAAAGGAAAATATGCTATCAATTAATGTCTACAAAACGAAAACAATATGTGTAAACATAAAATTATGATTTTTTTTCTGTACTATAATTTCTTTAAGCTCCAGTCTCCCCTCTCTTGTTGAAAATTTTCCATTTACGAATCATTAACATGTAATTTTCAGTGAAATTAATATTAAAATTATTAATTATAAAAGTTTTACACTCTTGACAAATGCCTTCGGCTAATTCCAAAATTTTATGTACAGTAACTGTGCATTGTTTTGAATTTATGAGCAGAGTATACATCACACCGCAACTCATCACCGGTATATGTTTCCAAGAAGCTATAAATGTATTTTAAAGAATCTGTTTTCCTGTGCAACCAAAATAGGAAATAAAGAAACAATAATACTTACACAGCTTGTGAGACCCAACCTTAAAGGTCTGGGCACTACAAAGTTCAGTGGTGCATGCATTAAGCCTACATCTGTATCTACGAGTGACAAAGGGAACGTTCATCGTACTAGATACACGCACATTTCAGGCTAGGTAAAAACACTTTCTTCCATCGCTGTATCTGGGCGGTTGGTCAGGGACGATGATTCTTGGTGGAGGAGGGGGGTGCACAAGATCAGCATGGATGTGGCAGGTGTGTTACACGTACAAGTTTTCAGGGTGCTGTACCATGTACCAGGACACTTTTGTCCCGGTACGCAAAAGTACCAGGATTTCAGAATTTTGCATTAAATTGTATTAAAATGCATTATTAAACAGTATTTTCAGCAGAACAGTTCTAAACGAAAATGTGTTTCAGCACGACACTTCTTCTGAGTACTGAGCATGAATCTGTGCATATAGTTATTGCAGGTTATTTATTGCATCATCCAAGTTTTGCCATGGTTAACTAACTTTTTGCGAAGACGATGCATTCTCTTTAGTTAACATCTGAGTGTGGTAGACATTAACATCTGATTTTTTGTTAACTAAGTTCTTTGAACATTTTCAATATATTTTTTCTTTTAAAATACTTCAGATATGTTTTAGTACTTCATATTTTTTCATGCCTGTAAGCATTTGCGAATTTTTATACCATGTACCAGGTTTTCATTTTAGTACCAGCTTTTTTTGTGTCATCAGTACCAGGATTTTGAAGTTCTCATCTAACACCCTTGGGATGTGGAGATAGGTAAATAGCAGCTAATTACATAAGTTATATATTTTCTATTTTTGGTACCCTGAGAGGAAATATTTTATATTTTTACAGAACTACATTTCTCAGTATAAGTCGTTATTTTTCTAATGTTGCTTTACTAAAGAAATATGTTATTAAAGGATATTTATTCTATCAGCTGTAGGTATTATTGCTATTGGAGTAAACCTACACTATCCAACTGTGTGTCATTTTTAAGTTTTTTTTTTGTATCTTTATTGCTCACACATACACTTCCTACAAAACATATGTACATCATCACAGTATTTAATACAGAAATTTATCCTCCTGGCTAAGTAGCTAATGTTTGCTTACATTGTAAAATTTATAAAAAAATTTTTCAAATTTTATAATTTTAATTTGATATGTCTAGTCTACCAAATTTACCAAGAAACTAAATACGTAGGTCCATGAAAATGTCACAGTACATAAGTGTATTGCTAAAGAGAAAAATATTGTAAATATTATCGTGAATGCTTTGCTATTCTGTATGGTTGAGTTATAAATTTCTAGGGATTAATTTAGTTTGCTTCAATGCAGTGGCCCTTCCGTGAAGAATTCCATAGTAGTGCTCTGGTGGCTACTTCTGTATACAGTCCTTTTATTCATTGGTTAGATCTGCTGTTGAAAGGTATGTCAAAATAAATGTGACAATGCACTGATTTGCTCAGAAATAAATTATGTCATTCACTGCATATTCTGTATTTTTTTAAGGATGTTGGAGTTTATTTTGCCACAGTAGATACATTAAAGGACTTGAGATCACAAGTGAAACACGTTGGTGTACAGTACTTAGTTTAAAGAGAACTCTTTCCAGATTTTAACATGCATATAGTGATTGCATCAGGTGATGATATAATCCGGTGATACAGTGAAACCTTGTTACTACAAAGATCTCTTTAATAAAAAGTGTTCCCGCACACTTGGAATGAGATAATTTTAATATTCAGAGTAAAAACTTTAATTTGAAATAAAACAATTAAGTGTTAAATTCAGTGACGAAAAGTCTTGGTGGTGGTAAGAATACAGTATTTGTATTTTGAGGATGGCCTGAAAAAAAAATCATGGAAATTTTAGAGTTGCTGCAAACATCTGAACCTCCTTATTATGAACTACGAAATTACAGGTCTGTTGATATTTTAACTACAGAGATTTCATTTTATTGTAAACAAATTTGGATAACCTGCAATAATTTGTGGATAGAAGCAGTTGATTCAGATAAGTACACTGTAACTTGTGTTTTAGTATTTTTTGCTTAATATATTCTGATTTTACTGTATGGTAAATATTGTACAATAGTGAAATTTTTTTTATTTTCAGGAATTGCAGAGTACCTTGCTGAAAATCAACATGAAGTATGTTACTGTAGTTCTCAGCCTTCGGAAAGGTATCATGATTATAAGGTTAACAATGCAGAAGAAACAGAATTACTATATTGGTGAGATATCTAACTAGTAATGCTATTCCTGTAATTAGTTTTATTTTAATATACACATTGAAGTTAGTGCAACTGCAAATATGTCTAAATGGATATTGAAATACACTTCAAACACTGCGTGTCTGGTTAGCTTCACACACATATTTAATTTATTTTCTAAAGTCATGTGAAAAATATAATGTGACAGTAAGAAGCTTTATGAGTTTTGAGTGCCACCTGACCTGTAGCACAACATTACTGTTTTGAGTGCATACATCACACAAATTCCTCAAGTAGGGTTCTAATACTAACATTTAAAAAATGTGTATTGGTATTTAAGTATGAAATATGAAGCTTACAATACTGCCCATCATGAAAGTAAACTGAAATAGGAACAACAGAATCACATTTCAGGATTGGACTACTAGTGGTGTACGGTGGTTGCTGCAGTGTCATTCATCACTGGAAGAAATTCAAATGTAATATTAGTTCAATTTTAATTTTTTCTTGTGCATTTTGTGGCTTTCGTATACAGTACTATTACATATTTTTAAAAATACGCAATTTTCCAGCACACTCAATTCGTGGATTATCTGCTTAGTTAGAAAAGACTCTCTTTAGTTCTAGAAATATTTTCTTGTAATGATTTGATTTTTTAAAAAAATCACTTTTTCTTTCTAACTTGTAATGATCATACTCATCAGTATTTAAATAATTTTATTAAGTACTGTACAGTATTTATTTTATGGGTCTGTACTCGCCAAAATTTAAATTTTAAAAATATACAGTATATTATTTTGCAGTTAGTATACTGGGTAATATATTCATGTGTATGTTAAAAATGTTGACGTACGTAGAACAATAAACACAGGTGGAAGAGACATTTTTTGCGCGGTTGTGGTGTTTTGCTGGCCAAGCTAGCATCCTCGAGATGTGAATAATTACACACTCTGTGTGTAATCATTTGCCACCCAAGGAAGCTGGCTTGGCCAGCGAAATGTTGCAACCGTGCAGGCACACAAAATTTTATTTAGTCCAACTGTTTTTTTATGTTCTCCTACCTGCAAGTAGGATTCTGTAAGTACTTGTTCATCTCTGTCTACATGTTTAGTAATAAGTAGCCAAACAGCCATTTCCAACCTTCTCTTTGGTTACAAAATTGTTGATGTGTTTAAATATCTGTGTTGGAGCACAGTCATTTTACTTGCTCATGTTTTAGCAGAGTGTGTTGTATTTAGAGATGTTACTTTGACGGTAGCTGTTAACAGTTAATACTGGGACTTCTTATGCTTATAGTAAACTGTGCAAGAGTCAAGTGTAATACAAGTTTTAGTTTTTTATATGCTTGTCAATGATTGTTGTGCTATGCTTAATTTATCAAGGTTATACCAATTATAAAGTGTAACTGTCCTTCCTTGATACATATTATTTAGTGCTAACTGTGGAACAGTGTTTTTAGTGACTGTATATTTATTAATTAGTCAACTCATGCTCATTTTGGAATAATGGTTTGCTTTGTGCAGGGTTTACTTTGGTTGGTCCTTGAATTTGCATACATTACTGCATGATAAATAACATTTCTTGTTTGGTTTGTAGTAGCATAAGGTTTTGTATTTTGAAGGGATGGTGCTCATGCTGCTAACTGCAGAAAACCTAGAGATTACACCAATAACGTGGTTTTTGTGTGGCTTTGATTGTTGCCACGTTTGTGCAGTTTGACTTGCCATTGGGAAGACCTCATATTCTGTAGTTGACAAGTTTTAGCATTAGTACTCTTTTAAGACATACATTAAGTCATAGGAATAACACAGACACTCCCAAGAAAATGCATCAGTGGATTTGATGTGCTTGAAGCATAGTCTGTTGTATTGAACAGTAAATGTATAATAACCACCGCTTAACAACATCATATTTAATTAGATCCGTCCATCTTCTTACAACTGTCTTTCTGGTTGTCTATAGTCAGTATGGCCAACTGCTACAGTTTACATTTACTTAACCTATCTTTACATTATCTTTCCCTTTATACAGTCACAGTTCAAACAACCTTACTTTTTTTCAAATTACCTATTGTTACAGACACTTCACTAACTGTCACTTGCATTGTCAAATCCATTGAACCATTCTTCCTAGTTTAACCACATTAACCTGCCTACTTAATCTATTAGTACATACCTAAACCTAATCTTTCATTAACTTTCCCCTTATACAGTCACAGTTTAAGCAAACTGGCTTGTTATTAGTTACTCTTACTGGTCTATAATTTGTTGTTGCTGGCACTTCACTATTGTTACTTGCATTGTCAAATCCCTTGAACCCTTCTACCTGGCTTACATCTTCATCACTGATACTGCTGTCCAACTGTTCATTAATGTATACACTTTCTCTGCTCTCCCTTCTTTGATGTGCATCCTGTACATTCTGACCAACTTCAATATTACCATAGTCCATCGTAGGACAGTACACATTGTTTGAACATTTTATGTCCCTGCTGGTTCTTCTGATAACATTGCCTCTGTAGTTTTTCACCCAGTAACTTCTTGGTGCATGATGCTTGCTGACTATTTTGGCTGTCCTCCAACATTATCCTGATTGGTCCTTTCAACAATATCCTGTCCCTTTTGAAACTCCATTTCCTTCCTGCCTACTGTTCTATTATACCACTTGATAGTAGCTTGTTGTCTTCTAGTCAACCAGTCGTACACACCGTCCTGTACTTTCGGTTTCAATTTGTCCTGTGTCAATGGTACATTTGTCCTGTCTGCGACTATTCAACAACTCTGACGGACTGGCTCCAAACCCTGGAATAGGAGTATTTCGGTACTCCCTCAGTGCATCCCTATAGTCTTGTTTTGTCTCTGAACATTTATGAAATAGCTGCTTTGCTAGGTGTACCCCCTTCTCTGCCAAACCATTACTTTGAGCATATCTAGGGCTACTGAACTCGAGCTCAAATCTGTAACGTGCGAATTTCACAAAATCTGTGGAATTGAATGGTACATTGTCTGCAACCAAAACCTGTTGGTCACCATGCACTGAAAAAATATTTTTGCATGCATCTATGACGTGTTTTGCTGATTTACTAGTCATAGGGACAATATCCACCCATTTCGAATATGCATCCATCGCAACCAGATGACTTTTTCCTGCATGGTCGAAAATGTCAACAGACACTCGTTCATATGGCAAACTTGGTATTTTTCTAATGTGGTATTCTTGTTTTTTGTTCCTAGGGCATATTTTTCACGGGGTCTACACTGTTTTACAAAATCTTCGACATCTTTTACCCATCCTGGCCAATATAACACACTACCTGCCCTTGCCAAACATCTGTCCACGGCACAATGCCCTTCATGTACCAAATGTAACATTTCTTTTCGTAGGTTCTTCGGTACTATTACTCTGTCCTTGTAGAATACTAAATTTTCCTCCACAAATATGTCGTACCGTATCTGCCAATACTGATGTATACATTGTTCAACCCGTTTCTTTTGCTCTGGCCATCCCTTGACATATTAATTCTACAATAAAGTTAATTCCTGATCTTTGTTTGTTTCTTCCTCGAACTGAGCCCTCCTATCAGGTGTTATAGCTAAATGCCCCGATACACTGTGTACCATACTGTTACAAAGTTTAACCTGGAAGGGGAAGATAAATAAGCCAGAGATGGAAGGTAACAAGAGTTTATTAGAATAGAGAACAAGGAAATACAGCAATACAGAAATAGAGGCGAGTGGAAGGGTTAGGGTAAGGCGAGACAGGAGATAGGTAAAGGATCTCTCTCCTTCCCTAATCCAACAGGAACTCACCGCTCGTGCCGCCGTTGGAGCTAGTTCTCTAGCCAGAGG